>JADRCD010213226.1:0-22898 GCA_019843815.1 Montemys delectorum
GTGAGTGTTTGGCTCTCTGTCTCCAGGGTATATGGGTCTTATTTGAGGAAGAAGTTCAATCTCTCTACAAAGTTTTCAGGTCATTCCAGGGATAATTGATTTAAATTGTATGGGAGAGATTAAGGTTATGCTTTAGTACTCTCCCCCACCCCAACACACACACACTAAAACCATACAAGTACATCTGGGACAGAGAGTTGAGGTGCACAATTGCTTTTGCTTCCTAATCTTTTATTAGGAAAATCAGCCTTCCCTGAAGCAAGAGGAAAGGGTGGGTTTGGTTCTAAGTATATGGTATTCTAAATAGAGGAATTTAAAAATTCAGGTTTCATGAAAATTTAAAGGTACAGGGTAAGGCTGCTGAAAGTCTTATAAATACAAGAGCTGATGTATCTTGTGTCACTGGAAAAGACTGGCCCTCCTCTTAGCAATCTCCAAGTACCCCGTGAACTTTAGTTGACTTAGGACAAATTGCCAATGTAGCAAAAAACACTGAGATTTTAACAAGGCCAGATGAAGAGTCTTCTGGTTCTTTTTGTCCTTATGTGATTTTATCTTTACTTTTCATGTTAGATAAGGAAACATTTTGAAATAGATGAGAGTTCCATTAATAAGTCCAAATTATTAAGTTGCCTCTCAAATGATACAAATGAAATTTGTTCCCAATATGAGACTAAGAAAAAAGTCAAGGTATTACAGAACCCATACAATCTAAATAAAATAGCAGGCAGGGGTTAGGCTTTGATAAAGGTTTTTTTCCTAGGGACCACTGTTGAAGTGGCTGCTGACCTCATCTGTTACTTAGAAATCTGAGACTCCTGTTTGAGTGGAACAATGGCCCCTGGCTACAGAAAAGATACAAGCAATTACAACTCTGGTTAATGAACATTTACAACTGGAACATATAGAACTTTACAATAGTCCCTTGGAATGTCCCTATATTTGTCATTAAGAAGAAATCAGGAAAGTAAAGGCTCCTACAAGACTAGAGAAAAGTTAATGAGACTATGGAAGACATGGAAACTCTTCAGCCTGCTTTGCCATTCACTGCTGTTCCTAGGGCTAATAATCTCAGTCATAGATTTATAGGATTATTTCTTTACCATTTCTTAAATCCACAAGACCATAAAAGGTTGGCCTTTGGTTTTCTCTCTACAAATTTAAGACAGCCATATCTTATATATCAATGGAAAGTCCTCCCTCAGGAAACAAAAACAACTTTACCCTTGTCAAAAATTTGTAGATATGGATTTACAAAAAAAAAAATGATAAACACCAGTTTATTTAGTTCACTATATGGAAGATGTCTTCAATGAGGACAGAGCCTACCTACAAGAAGTATTACAACTGATCTCTCAGTAGTCTGCCTAGGGGCTTAGGATGGTAGAGAAAAGGTACAGACACAACCTCCGTTTAATTACTTGGGTCGCGTTTTAAGGACACAAAGAGTGCTCCACTATCCTTAAGCAGTAAGGCTGGATAAGCTCACAACATTAAATGACTTTCAAAAACTTTGGGGATATAAACTTTTAAGAGGCAGAATAAGCTCTACAATTGGTGCAAATAGTAATTTCAAGCCAACAACTAAAGCAAATTAACTACACACAACCTTGCAATTAGGTTGCTGTAGCCACTCCTCATACTCTCACTAGATTACTCTGGTGAAACATGCCACTTGAATAGATTTATTTACCCTCTCCGCAGTCACCTCTTTGATTCTTAGAGATACTCCATATAACCCATAAGAACAATCTATTATGGAAAGAGCTTATCAGACTTTAGAGGGACATATTACTAAATTACAAAAAGGAGAATTTTTATATAGCTTCCACATCGTATTCTCCAACATCCTCTTCTTGTGATCAATCGTTGTGGAAAGGCCCCAGTGTACCTGTTATCTGCTGGTTAAGGTACGCTTGTGTTTTCTCACAGGATGGAGATTCTCCTCATCCAACACCATGGAGGCTTTCAACCACCTCAGCAGCAGAGCCAGCAGCTAAACCCGACTCCACCCCTACAGTATGAAGAAGCCACTGCTGACAGCAATGAGTCCTTGGTGGATATTAACCCTTTCTATTTAAGCCCAGAAGCTATGGTTGCAGAGATTGTGCCCCAATTTCAAAGACTTCTGATTTTCCTAAAATGCCTTCTGAGTGAACTATTCCCCGTAACTCTGAACCAGCCTTGGTATGATGACCCAGAAAGTCCCCTGGCAGCAAATTTACTTTGCCTCTTATCTTTCTAGATGGCATTTTAAACCTAAGTCACTTCCTATCTCTAGAAGTGAAGGACCTTATCTTCTATAGTTACAATGATGATTTATTTACTCAAATAAAAAAATAAAGGTATAAAAATCATCTTCAGTTAACTATTTTTTAAGGATTTCTTTATTAATTTTATGAGCTGGTGTGTGCTGAGTATTACACCATGTAAATGAAAGGCCCATGGAAACCAAGAAAAGGGTGCTCAATTTTCTCAAACTTGAGATTCAGGTGGTTGTGAACTACTATTGCTTGGAACTGAATTCATCCCCTCTGTAAGAGCAGCAAGTTCATGCACTTAACTGCAGAATAACCCATTTTTTTTTAAAAGAGGGCTCCTACCATGTAGCCTAATCTTGTGATCATACTCAGTGCTGAGATTATAAGCCAGCTATCACTAACATGATATAACTGTACACTTTAATAGTCTTATCATAAAGTTATTAGTCTATTGAAAAGAACATGGAAATTGTCTTTGGAACTGTCACCGCTGGGTTGCCTCTTCACACTATGGTTTAAGTGACACACTGAGCCTAATGGGAGTCATCCAAAGACTATATCCATGATCTTAACCCCTCTGTTGTAGACTCTGAGCCCTAGATTTCTGCCAATAACTACTGCTATTAAACTACAATGGAAATCTATGTAGCCTCTCTGGATCTAGTTCCTTGTTTGTAAAAAGTAGCAGCAACTGTAAATGAGACAAATATATCCTATGATGAAGAGTGTACAGAAGAGTAAGTGGCCATGAGTCTAGGATCACCTCAGACTCCATTCACAGCTATATGGTCTTGAGCACACTACTTATTTTCTGCCTCTTTCTCACCCCAAGAGGCATGGCATAGCTTCAACATCAACTATTGTGAAGATTGGAAATACATCATGCAAGCTGGGCATGGTGACACATACCTTTAATCCTAGCACTTAGGAGGCAGAGACAGGTGGGTTCTTGTGAGTTTGAGGCTTGATCTACAAAGCGAGTTCCAGGACATCCAGCACAATACAGAAGAACCCTGTCTTGAAACAAAACAAAACAAACATAACAAATAAACAAATAATATGTAGGCCACAGCTTCAGGAAATGACCACCTGTGATACATGGATCAGGGAATTGATATTACTGCTATTGATACTGTTATCAATACTAAGACTTAACCAGGGACATTCTTAGAACAGTAGAGGTTCTGAGGAAATGGAAGTTGGAAAGCAGATGAGGAACTGGACTGTGTTATAGTATTTCTGAGGCCAAGGATTTATTTATCAAGTGGTCAGTGAACTTGGGGATTACACTTAGAGAATTGAACTAAGCAGAGGAAATTAGCAAGAAAGAGCAGAGATCCCATCATCATACATTCGTGCTGAGGCTATTTTAGGTTTAAGTCCAATTTGATCTCCTTGAGAGAGAATTCTGTGGAAAATTACCTAACTGTTCTAGGACCCAAGGCCAAGAAGCCCCAGCTAACTTATCTACCTGCTTGTGAAAAGCTCCCTGACCTGCTGCTGAGCAAGATATCAAGCTGTGATTTTTGCCTTTAAAATCTCCTTAGTCTAAATGGCTATGGATATTATAATTGGGACCTCCTGCCCCCGAATACTCTCAGCCAGTTGGAATAAAGATTTTTAATCGGCTTATAGACAGTGTCTGAGTGGCCATCTCTGCTGGGCTCCCGATAACACAGACAGCAGCATGAATTTTCCAGTTCCCTTGCAAGTGTGTTAGCAAGAGTTAAGAGGTCTAGAATCCAGCCAGGCAGTGGTGGCACATGCCTTTGATCCTAGCACTTGGGAGGCAGAGGCAGGTGGATTTCTGAGTTCAAGGCTAGCCTGGTCTACGGAGTAAGTTCCAGGACAGCCAAGGCTATACAGAGAAACTGAGTCTCTTAAAAAAAAAAAAAAAAAGAGGTTAACAATCTACTCCATAACCATTTTTCCACCCCCTAGCTTTTCCACTATCCAGACAGAACCATGTTATAGCAAAATATTCAATGCTTGAAGCTATCCTAAAACAATCCATGTTGTGATAAGAGGAGCTAGGAGTCCACTGACCTTAATACAGGAGTTGCTGCCTCTTCTTCAGTAAAGTCATAAAGTAATGGAGCCTGTGGAGGGTTCCCTGTCCGTCCAGCCTCCTGGCCCACCTCTTCACCACCCCCAGCCAATTACCCTTTAATTTCTCATTTCCTTTCCCTCTTCATTTACATCCTTCTCTGCCCTACCCCCTTACTTCTAGTTTACTCCCTCTTACCCTCCCTCCCCACCATTTCCTGACCAATCTTAAAGATGCTTAAAGCTTCCTAGCTTGACTAATTTCTCTCTCTGTTTCAATTTCCTCAGCCAGAGTTTTAAGAAACAAGATAAACAGTTAACAGACACCTTGTCCTAACCCACCACATTGCTCCCTCCAGGACACAGTGGGACAAGAAACAACCAGTGAAAACAAACTTATACTTTCCTGGTCCTCCAAAAGTATTACACTTCTGGCTCAGAGCTTAAGAGAACCCAGTCCCACCCTTTCCAGCTCAGGGGTTCTACTGCTGCCAAGCCCTTGCTCACCCTGGAGAGTACCTGTGTGTGTAGTCTATGCACTTACATACCTGCTTCACATATTGCTCTCTGACAGCAAATCTAGTCCCTGACTCAGGTCAGTACTTCTACAAGGAATAATCAATCAACCATCTCCCAGAGACATAGTCTTGTCAATGAGAAAGCATCCAGGGAAGCTCTGAAAGCATCCAGGGAAGCAAGGGCACAAGGCAAAGGAGATGAGAAGGTGGGTGAAGGGAAGCTACACCCTTGGAAAATTAATCTCTGGACAATTGGTTTGTTTTATGCCACTCCTGCCTTAAGTTTCTTTTTCTCCATTTTATTTCTGACTTTTAAGAAGGAGGGGGCACTAGCTCAAAAACTACTGAGGTTCATTATGACATCCAATTGATTATTTTCTTCCTCTTCCAACCCCTCCTCTTCATTTACATCCTTCTCTGCCCTACCCCCTTACTTCTAGTTTACTCTTTCTTACCTTCCCTCCCCCACCATTTCCTGACCAATCTTAAAGATGCTTAAAGCTTCCTAGCTTGACTAATTTCTCTCTCTGTTTCAATTTCTCTGCTCACCCTCCCAACACCTGTCAGCATTTACATTTGCCCTGTTCTCTGATTCTTTGACTATTGAAGAGGGGAGATGGACTGTTTCCTGCATGGCTAACAAAGGGCAGATCTTGTCTGTCACACATAAAAGCACTTCAAAATGCAATCGTATAATCAAATGGACGTCTGTAGCAGGTATACCCCTTTAATCCTAGCACTCAGGAGACAGAGGCAGGTGCTCTTCTGTGAGTTCAGGAACAGTCAAGTCTATATAGCAAGCTCTAGGACTGCTAGGACTATACAATAGAGAGACCCAGTTTCAAAACCCCAAAACCAAACCAAAAGGGAAAAAATTCTTAAAAAGTAAATTTGCCCATTTTACTCAGCTTTTGCCAAGCACAATTAAAGAAAATGGAAACTATTACAGCATCTTTTTTTTTTTCACTTCCAGGGCAGAGAGCTAACGTCAAATGGGGGCTCCCAGAAACCTGTTGTTAAGTAAAATTCAGTGTATTGCTCTTGGAGTAGGGAAACCAATCACTTCATGGAATCTTATGATGATAATGAGGGAGAAAGACAAAGGCGAGCTGAGCAAGAGCATCACTCTGACATGCTGACTCCTGGTTTGCTGTGGGAGACTGGTTAGGGTTTAGTAGCAGAGTCAAAATGTGTGGATTACAGGAAACTGAAGATTTTGAAACAAACGGTGAGGTAATCTTGCCTTGCATAGTGTTCTTTATGGTTTCTGTTGAAGGTTGGTTGGATCTTTGAGGAACCTACTGGATAATAATAGAAAGGTTTCTAGTCCATGGTAGAACATTCCTGCGATAACACGTTTATGTTGGTGGAAACAGTTGGGAAAGAGTCATATTGATGAAGTAGCCACCTATGTGAGTGTAGGTGCTTCCTACTCCTTGAAACGCTGCACATGCCTGAGAAAGAAATCAGCATATGGCATTTACTCTGTGATACTCAATAAAATCCTGTGGGGCTGGAGAAACAGCCTACCAGACGCTCTTCCAGAGAGCAGAGGTTCAGTGCCCAGCACCTACATAGTGGCTCACAGCCATCCGTGACTTCAGTTCCAGGGAATCCAGTGTCCTCTTCTGACCTCTCCAGGCACTGAATACACGTAATGCACAAACATACATCCAGGCAAACACTCACACATACAAAATTTTAAAATAAAATAAAATCTCAATTCTGATGGAAAGTCTTAGGAGAGAGTTTCATGATGTGGCCAGATGGTTTTACAGAAGTCGTTTTCAAAAACTTAGCATGGGTCTCCTTCAAGCACTGCTGAAAATATCCTTACAGCTGTTCACTTTGGCTGCAGAGAACATGCAAGTGGACCCGCACTCAACACTCAAGGAATTACAATACAACACTTGGGTGCACAGGTTTGTGTTGCAGTTAGCCCTGGGACTATTTGTAATTTGATGCTAATTCCATTCTCCTGGGATGGGTTGTGACCAAGGAATGAGTCAGCACTCAGGTGATTTCCTGTAAACCTTCTTCTCACATTAATTTGGAAAATAAAGGCTAGAGCTGGTGATTGGGCAGATGAAGGGAAGGTGGAGCTGAAAGTTGAGAGAGAGAAGAAAGATGAGAAGGAGAGGACAACTGAGGAGGTGCAAGGAAAGCAAAGCAGAAGCACATGGCAAGGGGTTTCATAGATGGGGAAAATGGTAGTGTAGTGGTAGCTCTGCCCAAGCTTGTATTCATATTAATTGAGTTGTGGTTTCATTGTCGGGGCATATTTGGGTTGGAGAATTACCGCAACAGGTTTGTCTCAACTGATCTCCACCAGCCCAAGGCTTTTCTGCATCACTCTATTGCCAGTAAACTCTCCAAGTTCAGGTCTGCCCCTGCACCAAAGGGGTAACTCAGTGTTTCTTTCAACTCCGGGCTGTTGGTTTCCTTTGCAACACTTCAGGACCAACCTTGCTCTCCAGCTGTAGGAATCCAGCTGCTGAGGAAAACAAAAGCACTAATGAACTTCACATCTGGCCAAGGCCCAGGCGCAGGTGCGGGTTGATCTTTCTTCCTAGTGGCTAGAGAGCCTGCACCACGTGGTGAGCGCCAATGAGAGCTTAGATCCTGCCTCTTCTATTTTTTCCTCCTCCACATTCACACACTTTGACATTTATTTTCTGTCACTTAAAGTTGTTGTAACAGATTTAAAATTATAATAGCTGCACTAAACTAAGGCATTAATTCTTATATGAATACTGAACAAGTCTTCATGTAATATCAAAATATAGATTGTATATCAGCTTATACCTATAATTTCCAAAGATATATTTTGAGACTAAACCATTAGCCAGATATGAAGGACAAACATGAAGTAGAACCTTCTACATATGTTGTCTTTTCTCCTAGAAATCATCACTGAGTCCCTTAATCAATGGGAGAATATATGTTATTAAAGTTATGATAGCACAGAGCTCTGCAGATCTTTCTTAGCAGTTATGTACTAACCAGGCCTCATGCAAGCCTCTGCATACTGACATCTTGTTTATTGAACCTCAGCCACACTCACGCTGTTAGCATCAGGGCCTCCAAAGCCCATGATGTCACATGGGCGGGCCTCACAGACCTGTTGCCAGGGCAATAGCCACCATATTCCCAGAATCCAATGGGCTCACCTCCCATCTTTACCTGTGGCCACTATGTCAGAACCCATGCATGTTTTCTCTGTCTCCCTCCTCTCTCTCTGCTACTGCCCCCTCTCTCCTTCTCAATTAAACCTCTTACATGTGGAACTATTTGGGCCTAGTATGTGATATGCCCTGACACGACCCGCCATTCTTAACACATCATTTGGTGCCGAAACCAGGGAATTAGTGATTCCATCAGCAGCCACTGAGTTGCTCGGCAGTGGGGACCAGCAGAAATCACAGCCATGTGGACCAGTCACAGCACCGGCAACCGTTGCTGCCGTGAGTACAAGAGTTTGCCGCCCCCTCGGCTGGTGGCTACGAGAATTGCAGGCTTTCATCATGCAAGCTGACGCTCCTGAAGCTGCTGAAGCCACAACCACCAAGTCTCAGCCGAAGAGCCCGAGCCACCCCACACACCATGGGGCATACAAACATCTACCACGTGAGCCATGCCCTGCCTGGTCTATCATGTGGGGCTAGCTTCTGCTCAAGCCCACAACTATCCATTCAGTTTCACGTTTTCTATTTACCAGTCCACTATAATTCTTGCACAGACACCGGCATATTAATTGGTAGGATCAGTCAAGGGGAGGAACTCCAGCATTCCAGATATGGCCTGGCCACCCTTCTCTGGGAACCACGGGGTTTACAGTCACGCCTCCCAGTTGACTTACATCTTAGGACTTCTGCCATTGGTTGCCCCTCCCTTGAAAACAACTCTTTGTTCCCCAATTATTCTGGGCTCTTGCAGCCGAACCATCTCCTTCCTCTTGGACACTGTAACCACTTTCTCAGTCCTGACAGAGTTTTGGGGACCCACTTCTCCTCGTTTTCCTATTGTCAGGGTAGGAAGACAATCTTACTTCCCTCTCCAGGCCCCACCACTTAGTTGCATTTTTAGTGTACCTCTCATCCATTCCTTTTTGGTAGTGCCAACATGTCCTGTCCCCTTATTGGGAAGGGATCTTCTAGCTAGGCTGGGAGTCTCTATTTCCTTTGCTCCCCACATTCACCTAAACCCAGGATCGCCAACAGGTCCTCTGCTCCTTCTCTTAGCCAGGCAACCTACTAACACTACCATTATTTCCTTTACCAGATTATCAGGTAGATCCTCAAGTCTGGGACATCCAGAACCTCTCTGTTGCTAAACACCATTCTCCTTTTGTCGTCCAATTACTGGACTCTACCAAGCTCAATACTCTCTCTCTCTCTCCAGAGCCTCAGGGGACTTAAGCCTAATATTTCTGACCTCTTGAGAAAAAAACTCCTCTGCCCCACCTCTTTCCCCTTTAACACCCCTACACTAGCAGTTAAGAAGCTTAATGGTAGCTATCACCTGGTTCAAGACCTCAGGCACATTAATTCTGCTGTAGTTCCTTTCCATCCTGTTGTGGCTAACCCTTACACACTTCTTTCCACTATCCCCTCAGGGACTTCTCATTTCTCAGTCTTAGATCTCAAGGATGCATTTTTCTCTATCCCTCTAGAAGCCCAGTCACAAAACATATTTGCCTTTACCTGGACAGATCCTGATACCCACTTTTCTACCCAGCTTACCTGGACTGTTCTACCTCAGGGATTCCGAGATAGCCCACATCTATTTGGTCAGGCCTTGGCTTCTGACATACGCTCCTTGTTTTTCCCTAAATCTAAGGTTATACTTTATGTAGACAATGTACTTTTCTGTAGCCCCTCTCTAGAGATTAGCCAAGCTGACACCTCTGCTCTTCAAAATTTCCTCTCCAGTTGAGGCTACAGGGTCTTACCTTCTAAAGTCCAACTGTTCACCCCTCAGGTCACCTATTTGGGACTAACAGTTGCCCCAACCCACAAGGCTATTATCTTAGATAGAAAGAACCTGAATCAGTCTCTAACTGTTCCTTCTGCAAAGGAAGAGATTTTATCATTCCTAGGAAGAGCTAGCTTTTTATGTTCATGGATTCCTTCCTTTTCCCTCCTTTATTGTCCCTATATGAAGCAGCATTAAGCCCTACCCACAAACTTCTTCTCAAACCTTTAAAAGGCTTCAACAGGCTCTCCTTAAGGCCCCAGATTTACATCTCCCTGACCTGACTCATCCTTTTTCCCTCTACGTAACTGAAAAAGAGGGATTTGCCCTTGGAGTCTTAGGTCATCAACTGGGACCCTCTTTTGCACCTGTAGCTTACTTATCAAAAAAACTAGATCTAACCATCCAGGGATGGACACCCTTAGCAGCTGCTGAATTTCTTATTCAAGAGTCAAAAACACTAACCTTTGGGTCACCTATAACTGTCTTGTCTTCTCATAACTTGTCACAGCTTCTAACTTGTAAAGGCTTACAGACTCTACTTCCCTCTAGGGTTCTTTCCCTTCACGTAGCTCTAACAGAAGATTCCACACTCACCTTCCAATCATGCCCACCTCTTAATATTTCAATTCTTCTTCCTCAACCTAATACTGACCACTCCCTATCTCACTCCTGCACTGAAAGTTTAGAGGAACTATTGCCTCATCCTTCGCACATACAAGAGGGCACATTGCCTCAGGCCATCTATACTTGGTATAAAGAAGGCAGCTCCTTTTTACATTAAGGGACTAGAAAAGATAGTTATGCCATAGTGTCAGACACCAAGGTGGTAGAGGCACAGGCCCTTCCTACTCACACCACCAATCAACAGGCTGAACTAATAGCCCTTATCCTTGCCTTTCAACTGGCACAGGGAAAATTCCTCAACATCTATACAGATTCTAAATATACTTATAGGGTTAGGAAACTGCTCCATAGATGGATACCAAGAACCAGTCCAAATTAATATCATCCCGGTATCTGTAATCCCATCTAAATATTATGAACTCTATACTTGCTTTCTCTTTGACCAGACAAAAGATTATTGTAGAAAATGGCCAGACGAATATGGGGGCTGCTCATATTGGTCTTGTCAGATACATATGCTAGGATCACAGATCAATCATTTCTTCTATCAACACCTCAGGACACTCTTTTTCTACATACAAGACCCATCGGATTCTAGGTGGGAGACAGGAGTTGTTGGTAATCTCTACTGTAAAAATCAGCTCTGGTCCCCAGTAAGTACCATCCATATCCAGACAAAATATGTCTCAATTACCCAACCCCTAGATACTGGAAAAGCAGGGATGATAATCAAACACTCCTCCAACATCCTTACCTCTTTGACATCACTCCTCATAAATGATACTAATTTGTCATTTCACCTTTTACTTCAGACCTTGACCTTGGCATACCAACTCCTTAATGTCACCAGACCTGGACGCTTTAAGGATTGCTGGTTATGTGTACCTCCTGGAACTAACTCTCAATTGTCACTTACAATGTCTCCAGTGATACTGCCAAGTAAAGTTACCTCACACTTTGACAGCTGCCCTGGCTCCAGTGTCACCATGACTCCATACCTTACCTCTGTCCCTCTTTTGGCATGGCAATCTGTTTTAAGGCCTCTAGGACTCATTCAGTGGGAATGCTGAGCTGCCTAGATTGCAATAGAACCATAACCCTTGATATATCATCTCTGCCACAATGCCCTGCAATCCAAAACACATCAATTCTTTGTGGCACTCAGGCATATCATCGCCTACCTGCTAGCTGGTCAGGAGTTTGCACATTAGTGCTTCTTCTCCCTGAACTGGGAGTAATCCAAGGAAATGAGCCCCTGCCAATCCCAGTTGTAGATATGATAGCTGCCCAACATAAGAGCATAGTCCAAGTTGGGCCACTCCTGGCTGCTATGGGAATAGCCATAGTGTTGGTACTGGAGTTGTAGGGATAATTACTTCCGTGACCCAATATAATACATTCACTTCCCAGTTTCAAAGCAATTTTCAAAAAATGTCAGAAACTGTTTACTATCCAAAAACAGATCAATTCTTTGGCAGTCGTGGTGCTTCAGAACAGATGAGGACTAGATATTCTGGCAGCTAAAGAAGGTGGTCTTTGCCTGTTCCTCCAATACTGTTTCTACATCAATCAACCCAGGATAGCAAGAAATAAAATCCAGGAGCTACAGTCAGACATAAAAAATTTCAGTTCTGGGATGTTTGAAAACACCATATGGAAGTGGATACTCCCTTTTGTAATCTCTTTCCTAGTCATCTTCCTGATGTTATTATTTGTTCCTTGCCTTCTTAATCTTGTTTCTACATTTCTTCAACAACAAATACAAAAAATTTCTAACCAAATTATTAATCAGCTCCTGTTACAGGGTTACCAGCCACTGCCCACAGATGAGCTGTTGTCCACAGAGGAACCTGATGTGAACATTTACCAAGTGGATCCTGATGGTGAAGGCCAGCTACCACCCCCCCATTGACGACGCCCCTAGACAGCAGGAAATAGCTTAAGAGACTCGACATCCTAGTCCCCCTTTCACCATCTAATTTCCCTTCCCTTTTTCTTTCCTTCTCTTTATAATATCAACAAGGGAGGTATGTTAGCATCAGGGCCTCCAAAGTCCATGATGTCACATGGGTGGGTGTCACAGACCTGTTGCCAGGGCAACAGTCACCATATTCCCAGAATCCATTGGATTCACCTCCCACCTTTACCTGCGGCCACTATGTCAGAACCCATATATATACAGGGGAACACTTCTCCCTTGCTCTCTCTCTCTCTCCCTCCTCTCTCTCTGCTATTGCCCCCTCTCCCCCTCTCAATTAAACCTCTTACATGTGGAACTGTTTGGGCCTAGTGTGTGGTATGTCCTGACTCGACCCACCATTCTAACACATCACACACTTTCTTTAAGTTGAAAAGAGGTTTTTTTTCATACATTTGATTATGGTTTTTCCCAATTCCTCCCAGATCCTCTTCATTTCCTCCCATCCATCCGCACCCTTTCTCTCTCTCTCTTATTAGAAAACAAACAGTGTTGGCATTTCTTCTAGGCTCTACCCTACCACCACCTGGCAATAGCCAGGTATACCTGACTCAGAATAAAAGGAGCTGCTTGCCCCCTCCTTACTCTCTTCTCTTATTCCCTAACCCTACTTCCCACTCTGTCCCTTCTCTTATCATTCCCTTCCTCCTCTCTCTCTCTCTCTACATGCTCATGGATGGCAAGACAG
The DNA here is from genome assembly GCA_019843815.1 of Montemys delectorum. Taxonomy (NCBI): domain Eukaryota; kingdom Metazoa; phylum Chordata; class Mammalia; order Rodentia; family Muridae; genus Montemys; species Montemys delectorum. Next base: position 13,093 of record JADRCD010213226.1, read on the forward strand.
TACCTCACAATCAGAATACCTACAGGATCAATGGTACCTTTACCTACTGGATTCCTCTTTTCTGGAGTATTAGATCAGGGCTCAGTAGGGATTCTTGTGGGAAGATGCATGTCTGGGCTCAAGATGACTCCAGAACCAAACAGGAGGTGCACCAAGCACAAGACCTAGGACCCTGGTGATGATGGTGAGCATGGGCTGCCAAGGCTCTAGCCAAGAGCAAAGGATAGGCTTGGATTTCTATGACATAGAAGCCTGTGTGTTTGTGTGAAGGAAACAACCTCCTTTATTCTTTAATCTATCAGTTTTCAGACAGTTCCAGTTGCACCTATTTTATTTGTAACTGGAATAAAGATCTGGAAGATCCAAACAAGGTTTGAGTCCAGTGATGGTTCTTGCGCACTTGAAAAAAATGTTTTACAGTTCTGGCAGTCTAACTAGCATCTAACTGTCCAGAAGAAAGCCCAAGTTTAATTCAGATAAAAGCAATGTATTACAAGGGATCAAGAGCAGTAACATTTTAAGATGCTAAGAACTAAAGTTGTAGGATGTACAGGAGGCAACAGTGGGGCTACTGGTTTCAAGAACATATCCTCAATAAGCCATTTAGAAGACAGGAATGTGCATTAGGAAATGGTCCCCATCAAAGTAGCTTTTTTTTTTTTTAATTAGGTATTTTCTTTATTTACATTTCAAATGATATCTCCGTTCCCAGTTTCCCCTCTGGAAAAAAAAAAAAAAAACAAAAACTGTTCCCTATCCCCTCCCCTTGCTCACCGACCCACCCTCTCCTGCTTCCTGGCCCTACCATTCCCCTATACTGGGGCATAGAACCTTCACAGGACCAAGGGCCTCTCCTCCCACTGATGATCCATTAGGCCATCCTCTGCTATACATATGCTGCTGGAGCCATTAGTCCCACCGTGTGTCCTCTTTGGTTGGTGGTTTAGTCCCTGGGAGCTCTGAGGGTACTGGTTAGTTCATATTGTTGTTCGTCCTAAGGAGCTGCAAACCCTTTAGCTCCTTGGGTCCTTCCTCTAGTTCCTTCATTGGGGACCCTGTGCTCAGTCCAATGGATGGCTGTGAGCTTCTACTTCTGTGTTATTTGAGCACTGTCAGAGCCTCTCAGGAGACAGCTATATTAGACTTCTGTCAGCCAGCACTTGCTGACATCCACAATAGTGTCTGAGTTTGATGATCAAATATGGGAAGGATTCCCAGGCGGAGCAGTCTCTGGATTGTCCTTCCTTCAGTTTCTGCTCCATAGTTTGTCTCTGCAACTCCTTCGATGGGTATTTTGTTCCCCCTTCTAAGAAGGAACGAAGTATCCACACTCCTTCTTGAGTTTCTTGGTTTGTGGATTGTATTTTGGATATTCCAAGCTTCTGGGCTAATATCCACTTATCAGAGAGTGCGTACCATGTGTGTTCTTTTGTGATTGGGTTACCTCACTCATGATGATATTCTCCAGATCCACCCATTTCCCTAAAAATTTCATAAATTCATTGTTTTTAGTAGCTGAGTAGTACTCCATTGTGTAGATGTACCACATTTTCTGTATCAATTCCTCTGTTGAGGGACATCTGGGTTGTCTCCAGTTTCTGGCTAGTATAAATAAGGCTGATATGAACATAGTGGAGCATGTGTCCTTATTACATGTTGGAGCATCTTCTGGGTGTATGTCCAGGACTGGTATAGCTGGGTCCTCTGGTAGTACTATGTCCAATTTCCTGAGGAACCGCCACACTGATCTCCAGAGTGGTTGTACCAGCTTGCAGTACCACCAGCAATGAAGGAGTGTTCCCCTTTCTCTGCAACCTCACCAGCATCTGCTGTCAGCTGAGTTTTTGATCTTAGCCATTCTGACTGTTGTGAGGTCTAGAGAATCAAATAACCCTATTAAAAATGGGGTACAGAGCTAAACAAAGAATTCTCAAGTGAGGAATATCAAATGGCTGAGAAGCACCTAAAGAAATGTTAAACATCCTTAGTCATCTGAGAAATGCAAATCAAAACAGCCCTGAGATTCCACCTCACACCAGTCAAAGCAGCTCTGTACAGCATTGATGCAAATGCCAGACACTGCAACCCTGGCTGATCTCGGCCTGCTGCTGCTGTTCTAACTTTAAACACATACAAAGCTGATGGCCACACATCAGTGTCAACCAAATTAACACTGAGTTCTACACACTTAAGTTTCTGTGACTCGGGATGTTTGGAGACTGAATAGAAGGAAGCTGTCCTGTATTTCATTTTCATCTTTCAAATAATATACTGGGGTTGTATTAAAAATATGTTGCATATTAATTGTTAAAGATTTTAGTGTTTGAAATTCTGAACAGCAATAAAAAATGACAAAGACTGAGTAAGCTACTCTTCATACCTACAAGAGAAGGGTGGATAATTTCTGACCTAGAGGCTACAGGAAAGAGCAAAACACCTAAAAATATACATAGTGTGTTTTCTATTAAAGGATTAGATGAGACAAAGAAAGCTCATCTTTACAGAAATTTGCAAGCATACCATCTTGCTAAAATCTATCCCCCAGTCAACAATTTTCTAAGCTTAAGGTATGTGCTTGATGTTGCATGCTTGCTCTCAAAGGTTACTTGGCTTATCCTCTGTACCATTTCACAATGGGCCAATTGCAAGAAACATGAAGTCAAACTTTGGCCACTCAAAGAGAAGCAGGGACCTCTTTGAGTTGGGAATGGAAACCCAGTGGAAGTCTTACTGGGTGTTTATGTGCTTGATTTGGCACACCATTCTGTGGAAGTAGAGTTCTACCTTGCTGAAATATTGTGAAGTGTGTGGTCATTTTCCTGGGACTTCAGACTCCTTTCTAACATTGATAGAAGTGGGTATCATAGGTAATAAAGGAAAGCAATTAAGTACACCAAAGAATTTTGATGTCTCTTTAGAGAACGAGATGATCTATGTCTATAGTTATGGATAAGATTTCGTGACATCAGGGAGAATTTGGTAGTTTGTTACAGATACAGGTGCTATGGATGTAAGTATTAAAGATGCAGGTACTGTCTTAGTTTCTTTTCCATTGCTGTGACAGAATAGTCTGACAAAAGATACTTAAGAAAATATTTATTTTAGCTCATAATTTGAAGTATAGGCACTATTTCAGAGGTTAGGGTAGCAGGAACTTGAAGCAGCTGATGACACCCCACCTGCAGTAAAATAGAGAATGAATTTACTTGCCTTCTCCTTTGAACTCAGTCAAGAGTGTAGTAAAAGGTTTGGCATACTGGAAGAATATATAGTGCCTCAACCCCATTTGTTAGAAGAATTTTTGGTTTTATTTTTATTTTTTATTTTTTTTAGATTTATGTATGTGCTGACGTACTACTTTCCCAAGCACTGAGTAGATGAAGAAAAAGGTGTGTTCTCCTCCAGATGACTACAACGTATATGAAACCCAAACGGAGGAAAAGCATATGATTAATTCAAAAGTGTGATACCAGTAGGGCTTTATGAATCTACAGAATTTAAGATACTCCCAACTAAATATATTATTAAGTGACTCATTTATTGGGCAGGAGAAGAAAAACATATATTGTGAAAAGATATATTTCTTTCGGTTTTATATTTTTAAAAATCACAAAATGCAAATTAAGTTAAACAATGAAAGATTATCCAGACTGTTGAGCTAAACTTATAAAGACATATATGACAAGACAGGTCTGGTGGCACATGTCTTTAATCCGAGCACTTGAGAAGCAAAGGCAGGCAAATTTCTGTGAGTTCCAGGCTCATCTGATCTACATAATGAATTCCAGGATAGCCAGAGCAGCCTAGTGAGATCCTGTCTTCAAAACCACAGCAACAACAAAAATAAAAACAAAAAACAATAAACGAAACAACACCCAAAAGATGAACAAACAGACAAAAAGTGTAAGACAGCTGGCAAAAACACATAGACACAGGTTGACCAGTTACATGAATACTGTGTTTTTTCTTCAACATCACAACTTCTCCCAAAAGAAAAGAAAACGACCTTTAGTTAGATATTATCACATGCTGAAATAGAGGCTCTCCCAGTTATAAGTTGTGACTTCCCCCCCCCCCCCCCCCCCCCCCCCCCCCAAAGGGTCCAACACCCCGTCCTTGCCACACGCAGCTAGCCTACCTAGGGTGGAGTCTTCCCCCTTAGGTGAGGTCTATTGTTTAGCCAAGTCTGTAACTTCCCTATAGGAGCCATGCCCTGCTGAGCTGCTTCACCTGCTTACTGGGGGATGGGTTCCCTGACTATATATTCTCAGACTTTGAAATACTTCCCCTAGGCACCTGCCTCTCTTTCAGGAACCTGGTTTGCATAGCTGCTTGTGGCTACAATAAGTGTTTTCAAACCTCTGCACAAGCCTGCCATATATAATTTTTCCAGTTTTAAAAAATGGTTTTGTTTTGTTTCTTTTTGGTTTTGTTTCTTTGTTTACTTATTTATTCATTTTATGTCCCAATCACAGCTCCTATCTCTGCCTAGTACACCCCCCCCCCCCACACACACATCCCTTTTACCATACACCTCTTCCCTTTGTTATAACCTGTGTGGGCCCCACTCGAGAAGAATCAGGAAGGAGGCCGTTGCAATAGCATGAGGTTAATTTATTAATTGAAACTGTATACCAGGGTCACTCTGTAATCAGGGACAGAATGACCCCCAGGAAACAAAGCCTTGGATATTTAGACCATTTTCAGAACAGGGTTTTACAGCTTACAAGGTGGGCTGGTTACATTTTACACTTTACAACATGGGCTAGTTACATTTTATCTTGTTCATTGTCCTTTAGTTTTTATTGACCTTTTTTCTCCCGGTTAAGATGAGACACTTGTGACACGCTGGAGGGGTGGGGGAGATCCGCTCCTGGATGTCTTCTGGAAGCCTGCATTCCTTGGGGATGAGTGTTTGCTCAGTAAATCCTCTAAAACCTCTTTCTTAAGGATAAGTGGACTTCCTTGCTTTCTGGTATTTTTATGGAGTATCTCCGTTTTCTACATTACTACATTCCCCTCTTCTCCTAGGAAATATCTCAATCTTGAGATTATGTGCTGTACTGCTGCATCTCATCTTGGTTCACTCTCTGATGTTGTTATCTCAACATCATAATCTTTACTGGACTGAAATGCTATCTAATGAAGGCAACCAAGCGATTTAAATTGCAGGGATCAAAAGTAAGCAATAATACGAATATAACCAGTGGTCCGAGAATTGTAGAGACCAAAGTTGTAAACCAAGGGGGAAGAATTAAACGAAGTTTCAAACCAGTTCTTGCCTGAAGCAACACATAGACCTCTGTCTCAAGTCTAATCTTCTCCTGTACTGTAGGACCACCTCTGAGAGGGAGGTCAAGAACTCTTATAGGTCAGTCAAAGTCTTTTCTATTTTTTTATATCTAAATCAATGGCAGCTCTAAACTCCCCATAAGCCTTATGCAGCAAGGAAATAGCAGATGTTCCTGTAGCTCCCCCTGTAGTCCTTAAGCACAGTCCCAAAATAACTGCCAGGGTAACCCCTAACTCTTTTGTGTTTTACTATGTCTCTAGCCTCAGGGTCCCAGTAATTCAGTACATCTACCTTCCTAAGGGTGGTACAAGAAGTCTAGGCACTATCTGTACCAGGTACAGAAATCACGCTTGTCATTAAGAATCTCTAAACTTATACAGGTTGTGATTCCTGAAGCGCAGGCCCACCAGCTGTCTAAGGGTGATAGGAGATATCCAGTTAGATTCTTTATCAGAGGGTATGAATTATTACACAGGTGTTGATAGGTTTGTGGGATCTGACCCACATAAAGCCCTTTGAGGCAGTCTCCTCCCCAATGCCCTTTCTCTTTCAGTACGCACATTGGTCTTTAGCAAAGAATTTTCTTCTCTTGCCAGGTACTATCTTACTAGCTCTCAAGCTTCCTAGCTTCTCTTCTTTCCTGTCTTATCTCACTTCTGCTTTCTAGCCTCTTATTCCTTCTGATTCTCATGCTAGACTCCATCTTCAAAACTTTCTTCTAAACGTTCTGTCTCTTCACTATGCCCTTTCGCAGTCCTTCTGCAACTTTTCTTTTTCTTTCTCCATTTAAAACACTTTCTCAGCTACCTGCACTAGTTCCCTTAACAACTCATCTTGTATCTCTTTTAATTTTCGTAGTCTTTCAACTCCATCAGAAATCCAGGAATGATTAAATAATAGAGAATATACAGGAACCCTAACACAGCTTCCAAAAATATTGCCAATTAATAGAGACTGCTGGACACCTGGACAGTCCTTACTTCAAAACGTTAGAGCATCGATCTTCAGCCTTCTGACCCGTGAATGTCTGAGAACAGGAACATTATGGACTAGCCTACTCTGTCTCGGCAGATATAATCTGTCCTAGCCTGGGTGACTTTTTTGGACAGTATTGTCTACAGATGAAGAGGCAACTTTTGCCTAGTGGCTGTCTTGCCACAGCTGGAGCAGCTCCGATGATGCTCAAACTCTTCTGTGAGTCTGAGAAAGGGTGCTGTCGGTCACAGTCAGGTATCTAGCCAGATGAATAAATAATATCAAATGCCATATTCTGTGGTTTCTGATGATTTTGAAAACCAACTATCTATATATTGTAATCTGGACTATTGTCTGTGAACTATTCTCAGTTATCTTTAATTAAAATCTTGAAATCTCCCTAACAATAAACTCAGAGCCATGAATCTGCTAATTTGTCCCTAAACTCACAGGTCTAAACATCTCAGATCTGTCTATAATAGCAACTCTCAGATCTGTCTATAATAGCATTAAAGAAGGACTAGATCTAAGTTCTGTCTACTCAGAAAATAAAAGAATTACTTATAAGTCTACATACAACTTTTACTGAACCTTAACTGAATATAGAAAACTTCATCTTTTGTTCTTGAAGTATACACAACAGAACTGTATTAGCTACACTTCTCAGTCAATAAGAAAACTATTGTACACCCAATCTTAACAATAAATTCTCAATTTAAAAGCTCTTACTCATTTCTTGTATACCAATTTAAGATGTAAATGGTTTATAACTCAAGCCTCAACTTTTACCAATCACTACTACAAATATAGGATACAAAATTCAGAACTAATAATATAAACACCAAAGCAAACTTTCTGAGAATAAGCTGTGTATCTGAAGAAATATTTAAATACCTGATCAAATTCTAGTCACACAAATGTTTCCAGTTTAAATTATCTATGCACCAATCAAGTCATTTTCAGTACAGGGTAAATATTATCAGAAGGTCCTTATACTAAAGATATCAAAATAAATTCTGTACCAAATAGAAACATGTGACTTTAACCCAATAACAAATTATAAGGCTTTCTATAGCTATACAATTAAATCTGGCTATTTCTTCCCTATTTCAAATATGACCATATTACATTTCCTAGAAACACAACCTATTAATGACCCTCTCTAGCCCCCAAGCCCAGGGAACCGGGTAGATGACTCAGTCATAGCTTCTTCAAGCTGAACATGGGTGTGGAGATATAAGGGTGGGGGTGAAAGGAAAAACAGAACTGGTCTTCTGATGTCTGTTTCTTGACTGGAACAAGCTGAAGTTCAGGACGCCAGGAGTTCAAGCGAGCAAGTTTAGCATGTCTGATGAAGGAAATCACCAAGGCTGTACATTTCTGCAACATATGAATCTCAAAACAAATTTTTTTAATATTACAAAAAAAATACACTAAAACAAAATCTTTCTGGGTGGTATTTGGGTTCTCTGTTCCTCAAAATCTCCAAATAAGAAAGTCTCCATTTCTGATGTAAAGAACAAGATAAAAAAATTTCTTACTTTGCTGATGCTAGGAGTGCACCAACTGTTTTAGGTTTCCTTCTATTACTATATCTCGATAGAATTTGGTTTATTTTTCTATTTCCGTTTTATTTTTAAGACAAACTAACTCTTTCTTCATTTGTCTCTAGACTGCATCACTTGTTTCTAGACTCCACACCTTTTTAATTCTTGCAATGTTAAGGTATAATCATAATTTAAACAAAACTCAGTTTTAAACATTTTATTTTCTTTCAAATCAATATCAAAGCATTACTATCACATTACAAAGTTTAGCTGCCAATTTTTACACATGAATGCCACAATAATTTACAAGATGCCAATTCAATAATTTTTTGAACCAGGTATAATAGAGACAGCATTTTAACCCAATTAGCATATCCTTGAGCCAGTGACCAGAAAAATCTTTTTGACTTCTCTCCCAAGGGAATAATATAATCACAAAACTGTCAAGCAGGAAAAGACACTCAAGATTCCCGTGGAGCCCACGTTAACAGAATATGAACTTCCTGTGGCTGGTTAAACAATCTATACCATCTTTTCATTTGGCTCTCTGCCTAGAACCACAGACATAGATAATTAATACCTGTTCAAAATAGTACATGATTATCGCTGCACTTTCTAACCTGAACTCAGTGATTGATATTTCTTACCTAGTTCTGAATCACAGGCAAAATTTCCCAAGTACTTTGGACAGAATCTGAATATAAATTAATACAGAAAGCAAATAATATTAATTTTAAATTTACAATATAATCCCTCTGCCCTAAGAGGTAGGCAAATTCCCTTTTCTCCTAATTCAGAGCAGCCTATAATTTTACCACAGCAAAGGGTGCTGGCTCGAGCTGTTCTTTGTTCCAATTGGTGTGCTTTGATCACATGACCCAAGCGGCTAGTGTCCCTTTATCCAGGTGATCACCAGCAAAACTACATCTCCCATCAGTCCTTCCGAGCCATACACCACAGTGCCGCCAGTTGCCTGTGGGGAGGGGCAGTCCCCCTGCCCTCCCCACCCCTGCAGCCGCTGCCGCAGCCACACCCTCAAGCCCTGAGGGCACAACTGGTCCCCTTGACCTGCCAGCTCCGCTGAGCGGAGAGTGCTCTATGCAGGCTATGAGCCCCACTGCAGGCTGATGCGTGTCACAACTAGTAGGTCCGAGAGCTTGGCAGCGGTCCCCTGCTCCTGGGAGGTCACCATATTGATGAGGTCACCATATTGATGCGGAAATTAGTGCGGACACCCAATTGGCATAGCGCACTACAGTCCAGAACTCTTGGACTCAAGCGATCCTCCTGTCTCAGCCTCCGGAGTAGCTGGCAAGCAGCTCTCACTCCCTCCTCTTGGTGCTCTGTGAGTGCAGTCAGACGCTGGAACTCATCGGGGTGGTTTAGCTGCTCGCTCCCAGCCTGCTCAGCTCTGCGGACCCCTGCTCTACTCACTCCCCTTTCTCACTACCTCTGCCATAGGCCGGCCGCAGCCCAGCGGTGGCGGAGCCACGAACAGCCCGCGCCCCACCCTGGGCTCTGGGGAAGGTCGACTTGGGTGTTACCAGTCTAGAGTCCAAATACTCATTAGAACAAGATACCAAGAAACATGGAGAAACAATTAGCACACAGACCACTCAACTTCCCCACAAAGAAAGACACTTGAGCCCAGTTACAGATACTTACACACACACACACACACACACACACACACACACACACACAGACACTCAAAGCCAAATCACAGAGTTGCTCAGCTGTGTGTGCCTGCCACTCCACCGCCGAGAAAAACCAATTACACCTGTACACAGCAGGGGCCAGATACAGACAGACAAGGGTGCCTCTGCCACCAGCACCCCAAACAACAGACCATAACAACAGACTGCCACTACCCCAGGATGGAGCCAGACCCTCCCGGACCTGGTTCCCATCTGCGATAACACATACGTGTACCTGTTCCCGCCCGAAAACTGGTAGTACAGATTACTGATACAGATTCACAGTCAGACACA
>JADRCD010213227.1:575-12473 GCA_019843815.1 Montemys delectorum
AGGCTCACAGACCATCCATTGAACTGAGCACAGGGTCCCCAAGAAGGAGTTAGAAAAAGCACCCAAGGAGCTGAAGGATTTGCAGCCCCTTAGTATGAACAACAATATGAACTAACTAGTACCCTCAGAGCTCCCAGGGACAAAACTACCAACCAAAGATGGGACAAACATGGTGGAACTCATGGCTCCAGCTGCATATGTATAGTAGAAGATGACCAAGTCGATCATCAATGGGAGGAGAGGCCCTTGGCCCTGTGAAGGTTCTATGCCCCAGTGTAGGGGAATGCCAGGGCCAGGAAGCAGGAGAGAGTGGGGTGTCAAGCAGGGGGAGGGGGGAGGGAACAGGGGTTTGTCTTTGTTGTTGTTTTTTGTTTTTTGGGTTTTTTTTTTTTTTGGAGGAGAAACTGGGAAAGGAGATATCATATGACACGTAAATAAAGAAAATATCTAATAAAAAATATTAAAACAAAACAAAAACATGCTACCAATGGGATGTTCAGAGTGCAAGCAGGCTTAAGGGGCTCTATGCCCCCAGATAATTCATACATCCATGAGAACCCTAGAAGCATAGGACCTTCTGTCTGCCTCCTCTTGGAGGCATTCATTCAAATGGAAAATGTTCATGTGAGAAATCTTGGGACAAAGGAGGCTAAGGCAGGGTAGCAGGAAGGAAGTCATTTGGGAGTAGATAAGGATCTTGCTGCCTCTGACAATTTTAGAGGGCAGTAGGAGCTTGATTCTTAGGAAAATACTTGAAGTAAGAATTTTCCCAAAGTGTGTAATAGAAATACTTCAGCTAGTGGCAGTGTGTGGGCAGGTAGAGATGACAGATGGCAAAGGCACATCGTTCCCTCCAAAGGGACTAGATACTTATGTGTGAATAGTGTTCATCCAGACGTGGAGATGGCTAGTGAAGAAAGTGGAAGATTCAAACGCTGGAGCAAATTAAGTAAGAAATCAAAATGCTTGCTTACCCCCCAAACTTCACCTTCATCATAAACTATAATGAGGTGATAATGCCCTGTAACCCTTTTCCTTTAGTAAGTGATTCTTCTGCTAATTTCAATAAATAAAGCATACCTTTGTGCCAGATGTGGAGGGGTGAGCAGGTTCATATGGGTCTCCCCACTGCTGCTTTATTAGCTATCGTTGGAAAATTTCCAATCAAGCTACCTTTGGCAGAAGCACATGGAAGGAACCTGCATGCTCTCAAGACCTGGAGGAGCTCAGCATCGCCCTCTGATTGCACCAGCACTGCCCGCACACTTAGCCCCACACTCAGCTCCTCCAGCTCCCCTCGAGAAGCCCGCACCCATGGAGTTGCCTCTTTATTCACCTCTGAGGCCAGATCCTTGTGAAAATCTCAACAGACACCAACTTAGGCCCTGGTTCATCCTAATATGCTCTTCTGTTCAAAGTCAAGAATCCTGACTTTCCTGAGCTGCCATCTCTGAAACAACTCTCCAGGAGTCTATTGGGGACATCGAGGACCTGTGTCCCCTTCTCTTGTCCCACTGCTTCTGATGCCAACAGTGGACATGACACTCTAAGAGTAATGTTGGCTATGGCATTAAGCAAATCTTATGAAACCTGGCTGTGCAATGTAGTAGGTGGATGACCTTAGACAAGGCCCTCCCTCGTCTGTCAGTCTTTCCATCTGTCCCCCTGAGGGTTTTCCCCCACCTCCCTTTCTCTCCTAGTCATAAAGATTCACTGTATGCTTAAAGCTGACTATACATCCACACAATGTTTTTCCATCTAGAATTGAGTATATTAAGGCAAATTGCCCACTGTGGATATGAAGCTTCACTATGATAATACCCAGGAAGGGATGGAACAAATGCCTGTTTACAACAGGGTGCCTTTTAAATGGTATCCTGTGGTCACTCAGCAAGTCTAGTCACTCTGTGGCAATTCTTCATCTTAGCAGTCTAAGTAATGATTGGCAGTTGCTTCTGCTTCCATACCTAGACTACCTAAAAGACTTCTAGGTAGGCTTTAGCCCTCAACATACCACGTTGAGTTCTTTCCAGTGCCGATGCTTGTGCCTCTGCCATGTTGCTTTCATACACATTCCTCTTAACTCAAGATCTTTCAATAGTTTCCAAGGGACAGGAAAAGATTCTGAATTTCTTCCCGGCCACTCCTGACTCTCTAAGAATCCTTAGCACTTGGCTCAGTATGTGAATTCTCTAGGGATTTCAGCAAACCTCTGCGGTCCTCTGTCAGCGGCTGAAGCAACTCCCCCTCCTCATCTCCTCCAGTAACTAATGCAAATGCAGGGGGTCATGTTATCCTCGGTTTGAGGAGAAAAGAGTACATGAGCTAAGAATCAGGTGCTCTAACCGTCTTTGCACTGTGTCTTAGTTCCTTTCTGCTGCTGTAACAAAATCCCCCCTCCACTGGATAGCATATAAAGAACTTGCTGTTCTGGATGATGAAAACCCAAGGTCATGGTGCTGGACTGGCAAGCACCTTTTGGCCATTTGCTCCAGAGGGGAGGAAAGCAATGATCCACATGAGGGAGGGTCTTGAAGAATCTAAGAGATGAAAGGGCAGGACCATGCCCTTCTTACTGTGTTTACTTATTTGTTAGGTATGTGTATGTGTGTGTATGCATGTGTGTGATCACACATGCACATTCTATGGTGTGAATTTAGAAGTAAGAGGACATCTTGCTGGGGTCAGTTGTATCCTTCCACCATATGGATCTCTAAGACTTAAACAGAGACTGTCAGGTTATGAACTTTTACCTTCTGAGCCAGTCTTGAATTTGGTCTTTATAATGGTATAAGTCTTACTTACAGGGGACAAATTTTTATTGCTCAGTCACTTCCCTGGGTTCCCTTCTCCACATACCACTAGAATGGTAGCCAGATTTTATCAATGTGTGTTTTGATGGAAACATACTTGCAAACTGTAAAATGTAATAAAACCTCGTGACTTCCAGAATACTTGAGGTAGGCAGCATATCGCTTCTTTAATATATCCTCCTCGTTATTCAACACAGAGCAGCAGTAGGGGGTGCTTTGTGAGCTCTGCTCTAAGCTCTGAAGAAAGGACTAAGATCACTTCTGTATCTTCCATATTGCAGAATCTACAAAGACTGCTTGGGGATTAAACATTCATTTCTAATAATTAAATTATTCTATTGATTCATCTTCAGGGTTAGTTATCAAATTGGCACTGGGCTTAGAAAAGTCTCTTAATAATTTTGCTAGATTTGCAAAGATTCTCGAGGACAGCCTCTGTCCAAGACAATGGCAAGGAAGTGTTAGATTATACCCATCTGATTTGCAAAGGGGTATTTACTATAGATTGAGTTAGTGTAGCTTTTTAAAAAATATTTATTTTTATTTTATGTATTTTATTTACGTATATCAGTGCTTTGCCTGTACATAGTGTCTATTACCACATGTGTGTAAGTGCCCATTGAGGTTAAAAGTGTGTGTCAGATCCTCTGGAATTAGAGTCATAGATGGGTTGTGAGCCGACCCATGGGTGCTGAAACTCGAACTTGGGTCTTCTAACTCACACTCAGGATACTTCTAGATTATTTATCATCAGTTATTCCTTTTCTAGTTATTTTTATTTAACCTGCAGTGAGTGTACAATGTTTGTATTCATATGCAGTGCATGTGTGTCAGTATAAGTGTGCAGAAGTATAAGAGAATGAAAAACATGTTGGATTTTTAACCCTGGGTTAGACATTGAGGAAGTATCTCATAAGCCTTGGATCTCCTCTCCCCTGGCTTTAGAGTTGAGAAGTCATGGATCAGTTTTCCTGAGCATTTTTGTGGAATTATCCACAAGCTTAATCGAATTAAAATGTTGCTGATCTTTGAATGAAATGCCTTAGTGTTGCAGTGAGATTCTGTCTATTTTGAAACTAAAATGACTTCTCACCATATGGTATATTAAATATAAACCCTCCTGATTTTCATTTTCTTTTCTCTCCTCAGTTTGCTGTTTTGTGGTTCACAAGAGGTGCCATGAATTTGTTACTTTCTCTTGTCCGGGTGCAGATAAGGGACCTGACACTGATGTAAGTAATCTGAAAACTGTCATTTGATGTTAGCGTGAATGTCTGAGGTTATTTATTCTTTTATTGCCTATACAACTGTTGTTCTGGAACATGCTATTAATAAAGAGACATCTCGAGTTTTCTCACTTTGTCTTGTAATAATGAATATGTCCATCATCCCTTCTCAGTTGTGCACTATTTCACAGAGGTGTTCTCAGAGGAAAATCATTAGCTTGTATTTTTCTGCTGTGGATGACCACGTTGACTAATCTACCAAATTTATAATAACAACTCTGTGGATACATTTTACAATGGGCATGGACCACCCTTGGTTTATCTTTGAAAGTCTGTAATTACTACAATAGTCAGCATTGTAACAAACTGCCCCTAGCTCCCACCATGAGATCAAAGTTACATTCTTGCTGAGTATCATAAATGCCTGTGCTGAAGGGATCCTGTGGGCAGCTGTTCACTGACCACAATCTCTGAGATGTCCAGTAATTTTATTTCACTTATTTATGTTCTCGTTCTCCCTGTTTCTATTGATCCTGTCAGATTTATCTCTTCTTACCAAAATACAAGACCTGCAGAGGACAGTGAGGGGACACTGCGAGCCAGGAGAAAATGAAGTACTGGTGCTTAAGCTGTGTTGGGTGGAAAGACATGTGGTACCATGTGAACAATAACCTTTTAACTGAAAAAGAGGGAGCATTTCTAGTCTGAACTACACGCTAGATCAGTTTGACTACTTATCCTTACATTTGGGCTTCCCACAATTCCCACTTATGACACCTATTCCCCACAAGGAAACTGCTTCAAAGAGGCTTCTCAGGGAAGCAGGACGTTTCTCAGAAGGTGACATTTTCACAGTGGGCTGTGAAGATTCAGATATGCCTTGTTATAACCCGTGCCGTAAAGAAATGTACCTCTGACGATTTGATTAAGGGGTGGGTAGAGACAGCCTTGGTGTATGCCTGGGGCCTAGAGGGACTGGGCAGAGGGTGCCTCATGTCTCTGTGCTTTATCACCTTGTGTATGAGGCAGCTCGAGTCCATGAAAAGTTGACTGTCTTGCCTCTGTGCAGCCAAAACTAGTGTCCTTCCCTCTCCTAACCCAGTTTTCCATATTTTTCTTCTTTCTAAACTATATCTTCTTAGTTTAGGACATTTTAGAGATAAAACAAGACCAAAAGTTATATATCATCTTCCACCTCCTTTAATTAATATAAACTGATTATATGCAATAATGGGTTTCATGTTGATATTTTCATGCATGGATAAATTGATCATATTCTACTCCTAATTTCCTTCCTTGTACCCTCCTACTCCCCTGATCCCTTTTCTCTTCCCAGTCTACCTTCTAGTTTTGTGTCTTGGTTTTGTTTTGTTTGTTTGGTGACCCAGTGAGTTACACCGAGGTTATTCACACAAACATAGCTAAGTGGTTATTACAACTTTCAGGTGGCTATTCCACCAAAGAAAATGTCTCCCTTCCCCTGGCAACCATTAGCTGTCAGTGGCTCCACAGAGAAGGTTGCCCCGCCAGCCTCTCTTCCATCTCTGATGGAATGTTGATGGGCTAAATCTTGTTTAGTCTTTTGGAGGCAGTCACAGCTAGTGTGAGTTCATAAGTACAATGAGCATCTCTTGCCAGAGGACCACAGTCTATAACACTCTTCCCTTCTTCTTGCTCTCCTTGCTTCTACAGTGTTCTCTGGTAGAAGTGATGTACATGCCCACTTAGGACTGGACATGACTAGCCAGTTATAAGTCTCTGCCATAACTAACTCCTACTTCTTCTCTGACTGAAAGTTTTCTGACCAAAGATTTGAGCAGCGCCAATCTGTTGATATAAATACGAATGCGACTTGATGTGTCTGTTTAGCAGAATAACAGTATTCGTTTCCTCACCAGGCTCTATGGCCACTCCAGTCATAGACATTTTGCCAGATTTACAATACCAGGCATCAGTTCCCTCTGAGGCAAGAAATGCCCTCAAATCCAGTCAGAAAAATCATAATGTACTCGGTTACCTCCATGGAAGCTAGGCCACTGTTGTGCCAGTGGGCATATCTTGCCTGGCAAGTCAGAGGTGCCCTACACAAGGCTCACAGTTGGCTATGGGCTTTGATGGCTGTTCTCTCTCAACATCCTGCATAGCACCTTTCAGCATTATACAAGGTGGCCAGCAGGAAGGAAGCTTCCAGCTCAGTTCCAACCAAAGCCCTGGCATCTTCTCTGATAGGGTGTACCCTCTAATTCTGGTGAGCAACTAAGAGCAGTGGCAGGAGCTTGCATTGTTTGGGGCAGGGGGCTCAGAGGCCTCCCTGACTAAGCACTCATAGGAAGGGCATCCTACTTAATAACCTGTCTTCCAGTGATAGTTTTACCTCTGCTGACAGTCTGATCCTTAGCTCTTGTGTTTTAACTAACTTGCAAAGCTATTCGATTTCCTTGTGGCTCTTTTATACATCCTCATTTTGGGATGACCCTCCTTCACCCATACTCCATCTCCTCAACCCATAATTCCCCAAGCTGTCTACCCCTAAGGTTGACCTCTTCATTTTCCCAACAAGGTGTTCTACTGCCCAACTCCCATACCTCTGTTCCCCTTCCTCTCATGGCTCCTTTTAGCTTCCTGTCCTCAATACACATTCACTCCCACATAGACACACATACATAAGAACTGGAAGCAAAGACCCACATAGGAGAGAGAACATGTGGTGTTTGTCTTTCCGCGCCTGGGTTTTCTTACCAACTTTCCTAAAAAGCTGACATCCTGTTGTTCATGTTTTGAAGTCATCCTAGAGCAGCACGTTTCAGTCCCTTCCCTTCCTTGCTCAGACTCCCATCTTCTTCCTGTTTGGTCCTTCCTTGACTCTTCACTCTCCTGTCTATCCCTGCTGCATCTAGAACAAGAAGCTACAGGTAGGTAACGGGAGCAGACAGTCCTTGGCATCTTCTTCTCTTCTTTTTCCCTGCATTTTCAGTTAAGTATCAATTATTGAAAATCTATAATGAACCAAAATGTGTCTTGCATCTTGAGGTACAACAATTAACAAATACCTAACGGTCTGCTTCGGCTGTTGTTGGGTATTGTTCTGGGCAAAAGTGTGCCTCATCCTGTTTGGTTTGGTCCTGGAAACCTGACCGGGGCAACTTGGAAATGAAGAAGCCAACAGATACACGTACAGAAAAGCTGGTGTTGGGTGGGCCGTGCTCCCCTGTTGGAGGTCACCTACTACATAACCCAAAAACTTAGTGCATGTGAAATACCAGGAGGAGGGGTATAAACTAGTCTCAGTAGGAGATCTCTGTAAGGGAGCAGTCTCAGGCTGCTGTCATCCTGGAGGATGAAGCTGTGGCTGCTCCGTTTTGCATATGTACTGTTCAGTCTTTTGTACATACTTGTACATGGATCAGAAAAAGCCTTTGCCATGCTTCTGGGCTTCATCCAGGGAAGGTGTTGCCCTTTCCATGGGCCCAAGGCATTAAGATCCTTAACATGGCCATGTTCATGTTAACAATGCACATGCTCACTCACGATTTCATTGACCTCCCTAAGAAATGGACATTTTAAAAGTTACTGATTAAAATGGGACATCTGCATACTGACTAGTATCCTTAAATAACCTATTCTAAGTGGCCATGGAAGAATTCCTTGATGAAACTGAATTTAAACTGAGCTTCAACAGTGGGCAGGAAACAGACAAGTGGGAGTGTGTGTGTGTGTGTGTGTGTGTGTGTGTGTGTGTGTGTGTATGTGTGTGCTGGGATTTAAGGGACTGTCAAAGGAACTGTTTCAGATAAAGGGAAAGCAAGTAGGGAAGCCAAGCAGTAGGTAGGAACTTAATCTGTGAGGTCTGGAGAAAGCTAAGCATCAAGTATCTTGCTCGTTAAGGATTTGGAATACAATCTCAGAAGTGATGGAGACCCAGGGAAAGTTTTCAGTGAGGAGTGATGTAGCACCACAGAGCACCTGTTGAAGGTTACTCTGGTCTCCTAGTAGGAGATGCATTGGATCGGAAGTAGGTCACTGTACTGCTAGAACATGGGAAGACATCAACAGCTGGAGAGGCACCTGCTTTCTAGAGAACTAAGACAGTGCTTTGATGGAGTTAGAATCGGGAGATTCTAGGCAGAGGGAACACATTCAAGGATTATTTGAGAACCACATAAGTAGCCTTTTGGTCTTCATGAGGTCAGGGAGATGGAGGTCCTGAGAATGACTCTCAGGTTTCTGACCCAAATACGTGGATGGGTGGAGGCGCTATAGGGATGTGAAGACACTGCAGGGAGAACATTTGTTTGAGAGAGCACAGTGGGTTCAGTTTGGGTCCATTGATCTTGAGAAGTCTGACCCCGAGAAGACAGTTGTGTGGGGACCAAGTGTGAATGGAGGTCAGAAGGGAGCCTGTCCAGAAGACACAGACTTCATGACTTTTGTTAAGACTGAGGGATAGATCCTGTGGCCTACAAAGAGGATGTAGAGAGAGATTAAAGCGGCTTAGATCCTAGGACAGAGCCCTAAGGAACTCTATCCCATTGATGCGAGAGGAAGACCAGGGAGGGAGACTAAGAAGGAACAGCTAGATATGTAGGAGGAAGAAGGCCAGGGGGTGCTTTTGCATGTGTTAATCACTTCCTGCAGGGTCTGCATGCCAATTATTTGATCCTGTTTGCATTGGTTATGCAGACTCTAACTTTCTGTATTTAACACAAATAAGCAATGCACACTGTCCCACAGTTTGCATGGGGAAGTCTCGGCTTAGATCACAGGCCAGTTGGTGCAGGATAGTTTTCAGCAGTCTCTCCCATACTCAGGATGCTTTCCTGTTTGGATGCTCCTCCTATGGTCATCCCTGCTCCTGGAGCCCAAAACCAGGTAGAAAAGCTTCTGTGAGCGGCCACTTGGCATGGGATGGGAACACATGTGGTGTGGTGTCAAGCTAAATTCTACTCCTAGACCATTCTCAGCACGTGTGCAGATTTATTGCAGGCATGGGGCCTCATGTCCTTAAAAGTGGTGCTAAGGGGATGACCTGTTTCAATATAAGAAAGAAAAAAGGGTTCATGAGATGTAAGAAGATATAAGGACACAGCTTGTCCTGCCTGTCTGACTCACAGAGGACTGTGTATGGTGTTTCAAGAACACCTGTCTCTCTCCTCTTTGGAGCTCGGAGACCCATGACTTTGGGCTTTCTTCAGCCAGGACACATGACATGTCATCCCTCTGTATCCTTGGTGGTCATTGTACAAATCTGCAGAAGTCTTAGAAAGCCACAAGATAGTCACAATGAGCCACACAAGCAAGGTGTTAGAAAAGCATTCTGGATAGAGAACTGCCCTGGATAGTTGGCTGGTTTGGCTAGACTGGCTTGCAGTGACCTCCAGGGATCCACATGTCTCTACCCTCTAGTTTAGTGACAATACTGGAGTTTTGGTTTTTTTAAACACACACACACACACACACACACATACACACAGAGGGAGAGAGAGAGGGAGAGGGGGTGGGGGAGAGAGAGAGAGAGAATAATAATAATAATATTTTTTTCATTTTAATCCCAGGTATGGAGTATGTTGCTGCTTCAGATTGTCCACAGCAGCTGACTATGATTTGCCTCATGCTCTGGCAGGAGTGTGATTTTGCCAGCTGCAGATACTTTCTGTGATTATGCGATGTTTGGAATTCTGTCAAGTTTTCAGAGGCTATATAAATGCTAGGGTCCCAAAAGGCAGGGTGTGACTGGTTGGTGGTTGGTTGCTATTGTTTGTTGGTGGTCATGGTTTGTTAAGTAGTCAGGTGCAAAAGAAGAAACAACAAGAAGAAACTAGATATCCTGATGGTGAAAAATCAAACTTGCCCCAAGGAGCTCAATGTTCCTAATCAGCAGGAAGGAGTCTAGCAATAATGTCACCCCATCTCCCTCTATGCTTTTTTCTCTCCTATCTAGTGTTAGGGGGTTGAAAGGGTAGAAGAAAAGGGGTGGAGAAGAGTGGAGGAAAGAAGAACCCACAACGTAGTTAAAGCTCAGCTACACGCTAGCCTACCTCAGCACTGGGGTTACAGGTGCATGCCACTGTAACCTTACAGCCCTTACAGAGGGGCTGGGGGTCCAAACTCAGGTCCACATACTTGTGTATCTAACACTTTAACCACTAAGCCATCTCCCCACCTCATATGCTTTTCTGAATACGTTTCCCAGTCATAGACCTGCAGAGCTGGAAGGGTGTTAAAGGCTGATCTAGGTTAATCTTGTTTTGTAGTAAGGATACTGAGGCATATTAGAGAAAGTCAAAAATGACCTGGGTACCATTTTATGCTGTTTGATGGGCATCTAATGGATTTGTGATTGGCTCCTTCAAAGAGTGAGCCCTGAAGGGAAAGAAAGAGGGGCCGATGGATGGGTGGTGTGTGCTGTCAGTGGAGAAGGTTGGTAAAATGCATTGGTAATTCTGATCAAAGTGTTAGAAAAGCACCAAAGGGAAATGACCATTGTAGGAATGGGTGTGCAGGGGAAAGTGAGGTAGAATTATGAGAAAAGGCTGCTCTGAGCATCTTTCCCCTTAGAAAATTTTAAAATATTGAATGGAGACTGGAGACTTTCTTCGCTGCATGGGGAAGGGTTATGATGAGCTATCTATATGCTGCTTGCTAATGCCTCCGATGAGCCCCCTCCTAGGGAGCCAGAGAAGGCATAGGCAAATATTGGACCTGCACTGCCATCTTCAAGAGTAAGGGGTCAGAAAAGCACTGAAGACTAAGCCAGCTGTGCCCAGATGGCAGCAGCCCGTGGAAGTGTGTTCTGGGTCCTTCTGAACCGAGGTGCTCCTTGGGCTCGAGAAACCACCATAGTTGAAAGTCTGCATCCATTTTGGGTATCTGGAGAAAGAAAGGGCTTCATGTTTCAATAAAGGAACCCTTGAAGATTCTCAGGTCAATTTCTCAGCCTCTCATCTGCTCTGAAGGAGGGATGTCCCATTGCCCAGCACTTGTTCAAAAGCATAGAGGGAGAAAAGAGGCAAGCATTTCCTAGAGTCTACACCCTCCAAGTAAAGGGAAAAAAGTACATAGAAGGTGCCTAAAGACACCACGCTTAATTACTGGGGCTGTGGATTTTCAGAGCGAGGAGTCCTTGGCTAGAAAGTGACAATATTGGGGTGCATGGCTCAGAAAGCAGGCAGGACTGGAAGGCCACTGAAGCTCTAGGCATGCATCCTGACATTGCAGCTAGGGTTCTGCCCACCATCCCCACGTCTAAAGACAGAGGCCTAACACATTTCTGAAAATGGTCCTTGCATAAAAATAGTTTTTCATCCCCCCACCACCCCACTGATCTCAGAGGTAGTTGGGGACCTGGACTGGCTGCAGAGGGAATAAGACCTCATTTTACTTTGTGTCAGGGACAGTGAATGTGACTTTGCTCTGTGGAGGAAGCACATGAGTTGTTCTGTCTTCAGTGCCATGAACCCCATTCTCTGACAGGGTTCTTTTTCTTGTTCTGGTCGTGAGGAGGTCAGGTGGGTAGGAAGGGTTACAATGGGTCCAATGGCCAACTGATCTCAAGACCGATCCTCTCACTTTTTAAGATTGTATCTGCTAGCATAGTTCACCAGCTCTCAGGCCCTCTGTCTGCAGTCCCTTCCCATTCTTAGAATGGTTCTATTAATCCTCAGTGATGCCTATTCACAAAGCTCACCCTGCCAGGGGGGAAAATAGGGGCATTTCAGCCTGTCAGTATACATGTACATGTATGTGAAAATTTGTATGTATAGACACATATGTACATATATGTACACTGGTATATATGTGTATATGTATGGTGTATATATATGTGTGTGTTTTTTTATATATATATATATATATAAAAACAC
>JADRCD010213227.1:12873-29140 GCA_019843815.1 Montemys delectorum
TGCTCTCTGTTTGTCTCTATAGCTTAAGTGAGAGCAAAGCTGTGGAGCCTTTTCAACGAGTCCTAACAGCATTAATACTACCCTCAACATTGTCACATACAGCCTTCTTTTAAATCTGTACATTCGGGTGGATAAACACAGTCTTCTATCATTTATAAAGGATGGGAGTGCCAAAAGGACCACCGTACTTCCTGCATCTATAATCTGAGTTATTGTCTGAGTTAGGTGTAGGTATGTTTGCCCAGGATGATGCCTGTTAAGAGGCCTCCCTAATATCTGAAGGGCATATGCTCGCCTGGTATTTCTGATGTGCTTAGCTGCACTGTTTGGTTGGGCCTTTGCCAGTGGCATCTATTGTTTGGAGAGACTGTTCACAGTATACACTTCAGATCTGAACAGCACCACTGAGCAGGATCTGGGTGAATTCCTGGTCACATCTGTACCTCGGCTGGGAGGGAGTCAGCCACAATGCTTACAGGCAGCGTCAGAAGCCTGATGTTTGCCAGTATGTCTAGGAGGGCACCTAAGGAAGGAGTTAGCTAACTTATGAATATGACTTGCCCAGAATGGGCAGATCTCTGAGTCTGAGAACTTATAAACTTTGTCTCGTTCAAAGATCTGAGAGCAATCGATACCTGTCAACACTGAGAAGCAGCAATGGAAGCCAGGGTGCAGATTATGGCCAAGCAGAAGCAGGATCCCACAGCAGCTGGCTGCTGCCCGTGTGTAGGAGTCAGTGTTGTCTTTGCTTTACTGTGACCACAAGTTCATTCCTGTGTCTTAGAAACCATGGCAAGAACAAAAGACTGCTGACATTGTTTAAAATTTCATATTTCAGAGGTTCACCTAAGATAAACCAAAAGCATTTAAAATAAATCCAAAGACAAATTGAATTAGTGGATTTTATAATTTTCTTTCAAGTGTGATTTTACATTTATTTATAAATAGATGGCTTTTTTTTTTTAACAAAGCCAGTTTTATTCAAACACTTTTTTTTTTTAATTCTTGGGCTGAAAGAAAAGTGAGATATGTGTAAGATCCAGGCACAATGGAGTTAGGGTGAAATCTCCCAGAGAGCTCTGCTGCCTGCCCAAGCTGTTGAGACCCTTCCTCAACCTTGGCTTTCTTCTTTATAAACAGGAGGCTCCAGCTTGGTGGTCTTCGAATTTGGTTCTGCCCTGAGTACCACTCATTAATTACCTGGTTTGAAGCATACAGAGAGCCCCTGCCCTCTCACAGTGGGGCTATCTGCACTGCAGGGATAAGCAGAACAGTGGAGACAGTGGCTCCACAAGCCGTGAGGGATTCCAGCCATGCAGGGGAAGAAATATGGGGCTATTGAGTTAGGGGTGGGAGGTGATGTGCAGTCACTGGGACAATTCGGAGGTTTCATGGAGATAGCAACATGTAAAGACAGGCTGTTTTCTTTGGTTTGTTTTTCCTAATGTTGCTTGAAAAAAAAATGCTTATTTTAATGTTCCTTACGCTAGGACACATCTCCTGCCAAGAGCTGCCAAGCCAGAATTCAGGTGACAAGTATTACAGGAGGACCTACCATTAACACAGGCAGAGAAACTCATGCTCTGCATGCCCCAGTGCGATGTCCTCAAGTGAGCCTCTTAGGAAGCCCCCCCTGTACTCACCCACTGCGGCCCTTCCCCACTCACCGGGATGCCATGGGAAACCTGAGGAAGAAGTTATTTCAGGGACACAAACCCAACACCAGAGCCCTGGTGCTAATTCTGCTCTTCAGTGGGTGGATTATCTTATGTGCCAGATTCACAGCAACAGAAGTACGTCCTGCATGGGGAAGCACCTCTGTTGTATCCGAACCATATCAATTTAGTTGCAAGTTAAAAACAGCCTCAAAAGATGTCCATCTTCATCCTAGGCCTAATGAGCTGCAGAGTATAGCTGCTGGGTCTTGGGGAGGCATCTATCTCTCTAACCCAGCAAGAAGGGGAAAAAATGGTGTATCTGTCCCTTTGTCTAGAGTTGATTAATTCAAAGAAATGTGTAGTGTAATTAGAAATATATCATTTATATTTTAACCAGTTACCTGAAGCCATGTTTCCTAGGGAGCCATCCTGGGGCTCTCTCACTTAACCCAGTGTTTTTAGGTCACTGTCATCTCAGGAACTTTGAGAGAAAAGCAGGAGGACTGCCCAAGTTCAAGGTCACCCTGTTCAAGCACTGCAGGCACCAGCTCAGCTAGTAGAGGGAGATCTTTCCAAATAAATAATAAATAAACAAAATAGTGGACTTGGTTAGTGGTTACATTTACAAGTAAATTCTTTGTGGGAAAGCCTATGTCTTTTCTTTCCAAAAACAGAGTGTTCTGCACTCTATGGCCTGGCATTAAGAGGAGTGATTGGTGACGTTCCCATGTCCTGATTTTCCACCACTTTTACTTGCTAGGCCTTGATTACCTGAGTGTTTTCAGTGTAGATGAGACTTACGCTGAACCTCAAAGCTGGAGAATGAGCATTTCACTTGCTCCATTGTTGTGACATGTTAGGCCATGTGTGTGACATACTTCCCAGCTTTTCATTTTCTTGATTAGTGCAGTGTAGTTTCAAAAAAAAACAAAAAAACAAAAAAAACAAAAAACCTAAGATAAGAATACTGGCCTTTAGCAGCAGTTTTTGCCTGGTTTGATTCAAAAGCTGGTATGATAAATTCCTTTTTAGTTTTTCCTGAACAATGTGCCAGGGAGTTTATGATGTACAAGCGCTGAGGCTGCCTCAGCCTGAGCTGTGGGTCTGAGAAGGCAGCTGCTGAAGGCCCAGGGCTGGATGACACACAGCACACAAGCTGGTGTTTATAGTATCACTTGACATGTAACATCTCGAGGAGTTGATGGGTTTTTTTTTTTCCATTTTCTAATGTTACATAATTATCCCATGTTTCTCGAGCATTTATAATGTGGCAGGTGTTATGGGATGCAGATGTTTAAAAAGCATGGCCTTTGTCTTCAAACAGTGTAGCCCTAGTGAAGTAATGCATATGCATGAGTCTTATTATCATCCCCTTGGTGGATAGCACCCAGCTGCAAGCGGCTTCTGTCAGTCTGCCTGCAGTAAGAATGTGAAAACCAAGGCTAGGGGTGACGAAGTCTTTTCAGGAGTTCAGTGGTGGAGCATGGAGCTCTAAGCTCTGAGCTGGATATTTCCACTTTCAAATCTGTCCTCTTTTCGTGTGCCTTAAGGCTGCACAGCAAAGGCGACCAGAGAGGCAGTTTTCCGTCAGTCATTCCCTGCTTGGGGGCTGAGTCTGGGGTCAGTGTGACTATGAGAAATCTTAAAATGGCAAGAGATATTGGAAATGATATTAACCGGAAACTCACCTGTTTGGGAGACCAGAAATATGCCATTATGACAACAGGCGTGCAGGGCACCAGGGCTGGGTAAGGACTGCAGTGACTGGATCTGGTTCTTCAGACAGCAGAGAGGAGGGCTTTTCAGGGCACTGAGTTTCTGGAAAGATGTTTCATATGGCTTCACCCTCATCTGAAAGCTAGCCCAGAGCTTTGAGCTCATGCCAGAGGCTTATTCCTGGATTCTATTGAGTCACTTTTAAAATGAACTAAACTCATGGTCCCATCCAGATAGCTGGCACCTTCCTCACCTTGGCTCTGCTTTCACGGTTTAGTATATTTTCCATAAGTAGAGCCAGAAAGACTCTATGGACAGAGGCACACATGTCCTGGGATCTAGGAAAGGGAGGGGTTTGCTGAGGATCCATGAGCACCTCCAAGATGCCACTAGCTTACTTACAGTGGGATCAAAGGCCTTAAATAGTCAAATGAACTCACTTGCAAGAGGCTGTTTCAGCTTTCAGTAGTGGCTCAGAGAGACTCAGCCAGTGGGAGGCATGCCCTCTTCTGCCGTCCATCCGTAGCATGAGGAACCAGAAGCTATGAGTTAACTCCATGTGGCGTCTAGAGTACAAGAGATGGACAGAGGGAGGGTTTTATCTCTTACTCATTCGGTGTATCTATCTTCATAAGCTAACATGCTCCTAAACATTTGTTTAAAGAACAACATAACAGAAAACAGCTCCAAGAACATCATGGTCCCTGTGAACTTTGCCACCAGCCCTGAGACAGTCCTACAGTACTACTGATGAGTTTCCAGATGTCATCAATGTGAAGAGTGTTAGGGGCCCCCACCCCCAAGGCTAGGATGGCATGTTGATGTGGACATTCCTGCCCTTACTGATCTCATTCTTGCATCCTGTCAACTCTTTGCCCCAGAGCTTGCTCCTGTCATCTTCCCCATACATCTGTGTCTCTACAACGTCTCCAGAGGCAGATACTTCAAGGTTGTCTATGTGCTCTGGTGCCCTTTGTCCCTTCTAGCTGTGTCTCCTCTCTACTCTCGTCCTTAGTGCAGGACTGTGCCCTAAGGGTTGGTCTCATGGTCTCTGAGCTGTTCCCCCCGCCCCCATCATCTTGCTTATTTCTACCCAGTGGAATGTTAGTTATTAAAAATAAATAAATAAAAACAAGGCCTGAAGGCTCTGCAGCTCCCAAGCAATGGCTCCCAAGCTTCAAAATATGAGTTTGATCTCTGGAAAGAGAGAAGCAAGTGCTGACCGTTAGCTGCCCTCTGACCTCCACACACAAACCATGGCATGCTCTCTCCTACCTCCACCCCCTGCAAAAGGAAAAAAATGAGGATGAAAAGAATTTTAAAAGGAAACAAGATGTGTGATCCCAGCTATGCCTCTCCTGAATCACCCCTCCTGAGTGTTGAGATGGAGCATTAAAGTGTAAGCCCAATGGCTCAGCTGTAACTGTTAGCTGGGCCCTTGTTCTTGGTCATGCTAGAAGCTCCAGGAGGGTAATAGGGTGCCTGATGTAATGGAGTTTGTTTTACAAGAGTCTAGGCCTCAGAGGACACAAAGGATGGTGTTTCCTGGTTTAACACAGCCGCAAAGCCTGAGTCCTTACAAAGAGTCCAAGTCAGGACTCTCCAGAGAAACGGATTGAACAGGGAACATTTACCTGTGTGAGTATAAAGAGGTTTTCTAGAAGGATTAGACACATGGGTCTAGGGGCTTAGTCTCAAGATTCTCAAGGTTCATTTGGCAACCTGGAGGTTTAAGGCAGAGGATTACCTATCCTGTTCCAGCCCTATCTGTGTCTATGTCCTGAGACCCAAGAGAGCTGATGATGTCAACCCAGACCCAGTATGAACACTGGTAAGCTTGGGAGCTTCTGGGAGCAGGAAAAAGCCCACTTTGAAAGCCTTTAGTCAGTCTTTCGCTCTATTCAGAGTTTAAGGGATTAGGTTGGGCTCACCCAGGTATGGAGTTTCTTAGTTTCACTTCCTGTTGCTGCCATAGGAAACCCTTGCAAAAGCAACTTAAGTGTGAAGGGGTTTAGTTACGAGAAAAATGATTTATTTGGCTCACAATGGCAGGCTATAGCCTGCTACTGTAGGATCTGGAAGCTACTAGTCACAGTGCATCCACAGTTGATAGACCCCCACATGTTAGAACTCTGCTTACTCTCTCCACCTGGACAAGGAATGGTGCTACCCACAGTGGGTGAATCCTCCCATCTCAATTAACATAATCGAGATACCCCGCCCCCAGACATGCCCACAAGCCTGCCTAGTCTAGACAATCCCTCCTTGAAACACCCTCCCGAGGTGCTTTTGACAATTGAAGCTAGCTGTCATAGCAACCTACCTTCCGTAGCTCGGCTGTTGCTCTCATCCCCAAACATCCTCAGAGAAACATCCAGAATAACATGTGAACAGTGGCCCAGTCAAGGTAACATGCGAAGCTGATCATCACAGGTGCATAGGCCGTATGCCCTGGAAAGGGTGAGCCCTAGGGGCTGACCGCAGAGCGTTTTGTCATAGAAGCCTTTACCTTTGCTGTAGACCGTGCTTTCTTTGGCCAAATCTTCCTCACCCCTACACCCTCGGGTATAGACTACTATTGTTTGTTGAAAAGAGTGAGAATTTCATGTATGTGTAGAATGAGATGTGAATGCCTGCTCCCCATGTGTGAAATTCTCAAAAATAAAGGAAAAAAATTAAGAACATAAAGATGTACTGTATATAAAACTGGGTATGACATTTATATTATTAAGTACTTATAGATATCATTAAAACTTCAGGTACTTTATTCCTATTTGTGAATTCCTATATGAATTATATATATATTTACCTAAGCTTATCCAGATACAGAGGAAGATGAAAAAGTATACAAAGCTCCTATATGTTTCATTGAAATTTTATGGCATAAGCCTGGTGTGCATCAAGCCTGCGCGGATGGAGAGATGAGTTATTTCTCCACTCAAAAGAAACTAAAGTACATGAGTCTCTTATTTGTAAAGCTCATAAGCTCTTGCTACCATCAGCTAAAATAAAATTTGAACAACAACAACAACAGTAAATCCTAGTTTAGAGTAGTATTTAAAACTTTCAAAATCCAAAATAAGGGCAAAAGGATTGAGATTTCCAGTCCCAGAGGTAAATTGAGAAAATTGCCTTGGTTTCCAGAGCGAATATGTCAAATGTTTTTAGTGGTCTTTCAGAAGCATGCCTGGCTTCCCAGCTCATGAGGCGTGGTCTTCAGGAACTGAGTGTCTCTTTGTTGCTGTTTTGCTTTTTATTTTTTTGAAGATTTTTTTGGTTTTCTTTTTGAGGTAGGTACTTCTCAGTGCAAATTTAAACCCTTGCAAGTAATACAAGATGCTCATTTAAACTAGGTGACTGGAATTTTTCAACTTAGTACACACACCCCTTTTTTTCTTATGCCAATTTGGAAAATGACCTTCTGAAGGCAATCCCTGTTTTGTCAACTATGTGGGGCGCAAGGATGCTGGGGATGACACGCAAGGCCTCCTAGTTCACATAAAGAATGTTCCAGCACTGAGCCACACCCTTGGCCTTACTACTGATTCTGCATTGGGACTCCTTGACATTATGGCTAGCTGTTCAGCTGCTCATCTGGAGAGGTTTGCGAGTTTCAGGATGGAGGAGATTAGGAATGGGCAGTGTTTGGTTCCCTTCTACACCCCAGCACTCCTCTCATCCAGCATGAAATCCTACCCATGCCCAACTGCCTGGATCACTCTGTGTCAGAGGCACAGGGCTGCTGTTCCTGCTCAGGAGAAATTTGTCTGACATACATGTTGAAACATCTGCTGCAACTGTTTTATCTGGGTGAGATGTCCTCGTAGGCCGTAAAACACACTTAAGGCAAACACCTTCAGAAGGCGCTTGGCTCTCTGCACCTTCTCTACAGTTTCTAGACCCTGGCTCATCCTCCCCGATCCCTCCTATAAAGCAAGAAGCTTCCTTGTGTTAACATGAAATATAAATGCTTAAAACATGAGCGTTTCATACTGGGAAATGGTCTTGTCTGTGGAGGAGGGTGATTTTAGGTTTCTAGATATTAAACTGTACTGACTCATTTGTTCTTAAACAAGTCATTCTCCAGTTACTAAAATTAACCACAAAAAAAAAGACCAGGGAAACTTGAAAAAGAAGACAAGTGGGCACAGAAGTCCTTAAAATTAGAAAGCCAGGGCTGCTCTCTTAGCATTTGCTGTGTTTAAATGATTCGCCAAGATTAAGGTAATCCACTTTAACCATTTCCTCCCACTAAAATTTGGGAAGTCAGAATAACTTTATTTACAGAGCCAGAAGTAGAGGGAGAAACATGGCGGGTGTGTTGAAAATTTGAAATGAGCTATAAATATAAGAGAAACAGATTTTAAAATCCACACACCACTGTCATTTTGGAATTGCGCTCTCAGGTACCATTTTCCAGGCAGTAAATGTCTGTAAATCCAGCAGCCAGATAGTGGAGGAGTCCAGCAAAAAAGCCTCAGGAGCAGTCTACAGTTTGCCGGAGGGCTCCTCACTTGTTCATGGCTGGATCTCCAGTCTGGCTCCTCCTCTACACAGCAGCCAGAGTGGGACTCTGCAACTGTAGCACATCAGTCACCTGTGGATTGTCCCACTTCCCAGCTACTAGAGTGTGGCATGGCTCCCACCATGCAGGACAAAGCCCTTGACAGTGGGGACCTGGCTCCTGCCCACTTGCTGACCAAGTTCAGATCTTCCCCATGCACATTGACATCTTCTAATACCCTGTTTAGATGGTGGGCCCTTAGGGACACATCTTAGCAGCACTTTCCATTGTTACAATGGGTGTCCTATTCCTCTATGGTTTTCACACTCTCCATCTCCCTCTGAAACCTTGACACTCAGCAATTAACTTTGTCTATTCATTATCATGAACACAAGAACAGGGCTTTATCTTACACTTCCATTTAACCTGAAACAATACCTGGCATATAATAGGTCCTTGCTACATATTTCTTGGACATACATACACACATAAATATATGAGAGATGAAAAACGTTACAATGTCATAGGTTTTGTTTGCTTCCTACTAACAATAAAGGGAAATATTGCAGGACTCATGGAGATTTGTCTTTATTTTTATATTTTCTGACTGTAATGCTGTACCATATAGTCATAAAATGGCCATGCCAACAAAGCCAGGGACTTGCCTTGTGATTGGATACTATTTCTGAAACAAAAAGACTATTATTTACAATGTTAACGTTAGACTATGTGGCCTTTAAAACTATTTTAAAATACAATGTATCTTCTGAATGCTACATAATCAGAGTATCCAATTAACCATCAGATTCTAAATGCCAACCATTCTGGACACGAGAGATAAGTATTAAATTTAAAACCTTGAGAATAATTTTTTTTTGATCTTGACATTGTCAGTTATGGCCAGCAAGCAGTGTCCTCTTTAGTGGATCTCCGACAGGAGACTTTGGCTTCTCTGACTCTTACTATTGTGGAGCAGCAGAGAGTTGTTAAGTCCCTTTTGATTGAGCAGGGTGATAGAGTTTGTAACAATAAGGAGAGATGGCTGGAAAGACACAGAAAAGCTCATATGCTGCCAGGTCCCTAAACTCAATGTAAAGTGACTACTAAGATTAGGATGACGGCAGATGTTATGTGGGGGGAGCACAGACATGGAGGGAATTTAAGGACTCAAAACTGCTAATACTTTGATGTTTAGAATGATTTGATTTAGGGGTATTTTTACATTTAATCTTGTCAGTACAATATGATTTTTGAAAAGTTCTAAAATTCCCACTGAGCCATTTGTGCCTTACTCTAATGCTAGCTATGCAAGTCTTTGAGACTGCGACAAATTGCCACCAGTTTCTGAGATGTCATCTGCATGAAATATCCCCACCCGTCTGAGAGGTCTTCTTTGCTCCACAATGTAGGATGAAGCTGTTTGGTGCAAATGTCTAGACTGCCCCGTGAGCAGCCAGTGCTCTTCACCACTGAATCACTTCTCCAGCACCATGAGTTTTTCTTAACATTTGCTTTTTTCCCCAAGATTCAGTTGGTTGTTTCTGCCTGGTGATTGTATTTCTAAATTGATTGGTTTTGGAAGAATATTTTGTAAGTAATATTTTAATGAAATATTTTTAGTTTTAATAAGTATGTACATTTAGTCATGATAGTTTTATTATATAGCTACTCCTAAGAGTGGGTATAACGGTCAGTTGGAACAAAGCAGGTGCATGAATGAATCCACTGTTCAGGAAACAACTTGGCAACATTCAGAAGCAATAGAGCATCCCAAAGCTAAGGGAGCAGTTCCCATCAGGCCCAGGACAGCCAGGGAAGCATATGAAGGCTGTGTCTAGGTATTAAAAGGCTGACATAACCAAAGCACTGTGGGAGGTGGAGAGGTCATGGCAGAAGGACCTGGAAAACAACCCAGGAATGTTCAACATGCAGACAAGAGAAGCCCTAAGA
The DNA here is from genome assembly GCA_019843815.1 of Montemys delectorum. Classification (NCBI taxonomy): domain Eukaryota; kingdom Metazoa; phylum Chordata; class Mammalia; order Rodentia; family Muridae; genus Montemys; species Montemys delectorum. The sequence continues at coordinate 22,702 of JADRCD010213227.1, forward strand.
GGCAATGAGAGCTGCCTTCCTGAGTGGAATAGTGGGTTTAGTCTTTGGAGCCCCAGAGGGTGGTCCTGACTCAGAGCATGGTCCCCAAGAAGAAGCCCCAACTGATAAATGTTTCTAGCACTAGAAGGAGTTCAGGTCCTGGAGCCCCGAGAAACAAGGCAAGATATGCCGGTCTTGAGCTGTTCTGTTACAGAGGGGTCCAGGAAGTATACCAGGTTTCCTCTTCAGAGACCCCTTGTCCCATCCAATTCTTATTCTTCCTTCAAGATTCAGGTTTAGCATCAGCCCTCTCAGGAGATTTCCCAGTACACCCCGCCCCTTCAGCATGGATGTTATTCCCTAGCCAGCCCCTTCTCCACCTGCATCCTGTTGTCTCTTGTCTTCTTCTCTGTGCACAGTCTTTTGAGACTTCCAAACCACAATGCTGTCATAGCTTCTCCATCTCTATTCATGTACGGTGCCTGGCCCCTAGAGAATAAAGCCATCCTTCTGTCCACAAGTCCTCGGTGCTTTATGGAGAATCTGGCTTGTAGGTGGCTTCCAACACTTACCAAGTTAGCAAAGAGATGAATAGACCCCAGTGAGATTCTTCTTGACTTAACCTGACACTGACAGAATCTCTGATCTAACTTTGTCGACACCAGCACCATCAGCTTATCCTGAGCCAATCCTGCTAAGAGTGGCCTCTTAGCCTTATGGCTGGTTTTTGAGAACAAAGAGTAACACGCAGCTCTTTGTGCCAGTGCCACAAAATTTTAGCAACCAACTTCTATGTCCCTGAGAAAGTAAGAAAATTATTCACAAAAATCATTCTGTGGTTCATTGTTTATGAGTGAAAGACCCCTTCTCTGGCCATCTTGATGGTGGCAGTGTGGGCTGTTGAACAGATGGGACGCTGAGAATGGATGTGATCCCAATAGGCCCCCAGGTTCCCTTTGTTTACTGAAACAGAAAACCGGGGAAGAACAAGACTAGCTTTGAAAATAACTTGGTACAGGCATAGGTGAAATAGCCTTACCTCCCAGTCGCCGCCGAGAATATATGGGTCTCACTAGCTATTGTTCTAGGATATTTTTAGAAAGAGGACTTTTTTTTTTCTTCCTCTCCCTTTTTTCTTTTTTGATAGTCAATAAAGAAAAAAAATCCTGGTAGAAAAATAAAACCAAACAGTTCTGGCAAAGAGAAGAGACCCCAGGCAGTTTGGTGCTGCTTTTTATGTGTGTCTCATCAAGGGGAGGAAAGTAGAAACTGAGCAGAACCCATGGAAGGGAATCGGGGGGTGGAGCTTCCTGCCCTCAAATGATGCTCTGAATAATGTACAGTTTGCTCTGAACGCATGTAGTTCAAAGGTGTACAGACAACCTGAAGGACCTTCTACAAGATTCCTGTTCATATTGCCCATCACGCAATTTTATTTGAGAGATTTTTGATGTTTTCATGATAGTTTTTAGCTTTTAAACGAATGTCATTTATTTACCATAGTATTTGAACTTTCAGTACCGTACGCACTATTACTGCTCTCAGAAAGCTTGGTTTCTCTGTCTTTCCTTCCTTCCTTTCTTCCTTTCTTCCTTCCTTCTTTCTTTCTTTCTTTCTTTCTTTCTTTCTTTCTTTCTTTTTCTCTTTCTCTTTCTTTCTTCTATGAAAATCTTCTAAGGGGAATTGATGAACCTGATAACCTAATTTTAGACCTCCTGAAATTTGGCAGATGGATGGTATTTATAGTGTTCTGAATCAGTTCGTATTAGAAACTTAAAAATAGTTCCACATTAGAGAATATATTTAAGATAGAAAAGATTTTTTTAACCCCAAATGCAGTGCCCGTAGATTTGTTTTTAGCCTCCTAAGCTGTGTGTGCATTTTGGTAGCAATTTCTAAAGAGGCTTTTTGTACTCTCTCCATTCTCTTTCCTGTGTGATGCTGCTGTTGTCATGGAAACAGATCTTGAAGTCGCTTTGTTATACAGCGTAAGGGACTCCCTGATATGGAGATTAACCACAGGTTGCTGTCATCCACACACAGTTGCGTATGATGCATTTTGTACAAAACTTGGGACACTGTGTTTTTAAGGTCACATCATTTTTGACATCTGTGCATGAAGCACAGATACATCAGGGTGTTCGCCACGGGCTTCCTGAAATGGGCATATAGTACTGCTTTCATAAGTAAGTGGTTTCTGTCCCTGTTCAAGGCAGATCTTCATACTCCATGTTAAGTTAAGGGCAGCACATTGAGAAAGGAAGGCTTGGATGTTTTTGTTTGTTTGTTTTAAGTGCCATGGGAAAGGAACAAGGCCTACAGTGAAGGGGATTTCTGTGTAAAATATCCAGGCTATGTAGGTGCAATTGGCTCCTGGGATGAAAACTGGCTATGTACAATGTCGTGTTTGGGTGTGCTCCAAGCTCTGAAGTTAGAAAGGTTTACCACCAAGTTTGCACGTTGTAAGATAACACAGTCAGATATAAAAAACAGGACACTGAGACTTTGTGGCTCTGGTCATCAGGGTGTAAGATGGGCTACTCAGCACCAGAAGGTGCTGTGGGCTCTCACTGCCATGAGATTGTCTTTGGCTTCTGTATTTGTCACCTTTGGTGGCTCTTCACAGTTGTTCTGAGAATGTAATGGAGGAATGGAAGACTTGCAGTGTCTGGGGTTTGGTAGATGCTAACCCCACCCCACTCCCAGTCCTTTTGGTGTTCCTAGGGTGGCACACCCTAAGGAAGTCTCTCAGACCTGCGGTCTCAGGATCTCCTGGGAACTTGGTAGAAACACAGAGGCTTAGGGGCCACAGAAGGGCTGGTCACCAGACCCTCCGTGTGAGGCACTGAACTTGGGAAGTGTTAGCCTAGGACACTTGCCTGGGAATTTTAGTCCCTAGTGCTGACGTTGTCATTGGTGGTGGAAGTGGTGGTGGTGGTGTGTGTCTGTGTGTCCTGTTGGGATCAAACCCACAGCTTAAACATGCTAAGTATGTGCTCTATTACTGAACTGTATACCCTCACAAGCACAGATTTACTTTGGACATGATTGAGTTCTTATTGATATTTAAGGCTCCAGCCCTGCACTGAGCTTATCCATTCCATGGTTCAAAGAAGGTATGGGATGAGGTGGCTTTGGGCCTTTGGGTTGTGGAAAGAACAGAATGAGAATCTCTATGTGTATTTATCTTACTATCCAAGAGCAGGATAAACTCCAGTTCTCAAAGTTAGCCATTATTTACCCCTAAATTCAAAGTGTCCAAATGTATTCTCTACAGTCAGCTCACACTTCGAGATCAGGCTAAAGAACTAATTGGTCATGCTCTTTTCTAATTTCAGCATTCTTCATTCTGACTCTTATGGGACTTGGTTTCTAGGCTTTGCAAACCAAAAGGTTTATCTTAGGCTTACCACGAGAGAGGGGATTCAGTCCCAAATGCAATTATTTAGAGACAACAAAATTCATGTAGGACTGCCATTCCTGAAGTTACTGATTTTAAAAGCCCAGTTTAAAAAAAAAACAAAAAGCAAAAACCTTGTAATGATTTTAAAGTCTACTGGCATTGGGAGATGAGGAACCTCATTTCTTCGGCATTTCAGATACCAAGTGTGACATGTGGTATTTGAAGGGCTCTCAGGGGATCTGCTCACTTGATAATCAGTGAAACTGTAGCTTCAACTAATTTTGATACTGGGTTTTTTTTTTTTCTAAAACAGTCTCTGAGCTCCAAGAATGTGGCATAAATGACTCGATTAGGTTCAATTCTTTTTCTAAGAAACATTGAAAGTTAATTCCTCCCACCCCAATGATGGCTATTCTTGGTTGTCAATGTGACTTTATCTGGGACTAAAAACCAAATCTGGAGGGCACGCACACCTGGGAGGGATGTTTGCTTAATTTGAAATAGGAAGATCGCTTCCTGACCTGGAGCTTCCAGTTATGAAGACATGTCTTCAGTGGGATCTTGAGTTGGAAAGACACACCTTTAATTTGGGCCACACCTCCTCCTGGAAGCCTACACAAGTTCATGCATGGAGGAAGGGAGCGTCTGCTCTGCCTGTTTGCCCTTCCTGGCTAGCACATCCATTCCTTCACTGGCATTAGAGCCTACTTCTTCAGGAAGCCAGTGTCTGCTGAACCAGCTGAGACCAGCTAAGAGACCAGATCAGGCCTCATAAACTAAGAAACTACTAGATTCTTGAACTTTCAGTTCACAGCCAGCCATTGTTGGATTAGCCTGTAATTCATTCTAATAAATCTCCTTTCCTCCCCCCCCCCGTGTGTGTGTGTGTGTGTGTGTGTGTGTGTGTGTGTGTGTGTGTGTGTATGTGTGTGTGTGTATACATACACATACACACATATCACATCTTTATATCATATATATATGATATATACATATATACATATATATATATTATATCACACCTTTAATCCCAAACAATGGTGTCTATTTGAAGGGCAGACAAGCTCCACAAAGCTGTGTCGGCACAGCTTGGGTTCAGCTCTTATCCCTCTATCGGAGGAAATAAAAGAGACATTTACATATATATAGTATATAATTTATGTAATGCATATATATAGAGGGATTCATTCTGTAAGTTCTGTTACTCTGAGAATTCTGACTAATATACTTCCTTTTCTTAAGCTAATTAGGATGGTTAAACGTTATCTTCCAGTTAGGAAGGGATTAATCTAGCCTAAGTGGGTCCGTCTCGGGACCATGTCTATGGAAAGGAGCCCAGTCTACAGCTGAGTGAGCCTCCTGCCGGGAAAGCTGAGCTCCTTGGGCTTATGGACTCGCACCATGTGCATAGGGAGAGAAAATGAGGTCTGCGATTGTTCTGTCCCTCTACTCTTTGGAAGGCAAGAATGCTGGCTCAGGAGATGGGAGACCCAGTTTCTAGCTTTAGACAAGTCAAAATGCTGGAGGTTCTTTGGGAATAAGGTATTTATGTGAAGAAAGAATTTAAAGGCAGACCCATATGTAGCTCTGTAGCACACCTCAGCTAATGTGCATTCTCTCTCCCTTTTCCTTGTGTGTCTGTCTGTCTACATCATATGGAGATTGTGTGTGTGTGTGTGTGTATGTGTGTGTGTGTGTGTGTATGTGTGTGAGTGCTCATGTTTGCATGAGTGGGCGCACATGTATGGAGGCCAGAGGACCATCTCGGGTGTTTATCCTCACCTTCTGGCTTGTTTGAGGCAGAGGCTCTTGTTCACTGCTGCGTGTGCCAGGCTAGCTGGCCACAAGCTTCTAGGGACTTCTCTGTTGTCACCTCCCGTTTCTTCATAATCACAATCTGGCTTTTCTTCTGTATGATGGAGAGAGAAGTGTTCCCTCCTCATCTGGATCACAGATCTCTCCAACACGAAGCTCTTGGGTAAAGTGCAGGTAGATTGATTGGCCTCATATCTGTGGGTAATACTGTTGGCCATCCCTCATGCCCAGGGCAGCACTGAGAAGCCAGCTGTGTCAGGATAGGACTATCTAAACTTTATAAAGCCTGCTCCTTTTGCTTTCAAGCTTGTTATTTCTGTTGAGTTATTATTTGGTGCTACTTTATTTAAAGCTCTTTAGCTGAGGGGGACCTTGAACTTTGACCTTACTGTTTCCATCCCCTAAGTACTAGAATGCAATGCCATGTCAGTTTCTATGTAGTACTGCAAACTGAACCCAGAGCTCTGTGCATGCCAGGCAGGCACTCTTCCAACTGAGCTACATTCTGAGTCTCTCGTAATATCTTTATGAGTTTTAAATCCCTCTTATGTTGCACAACTAAAGAGTTCTTGTCTATGGTCAAAGGTATGAGAGACTTCCCAGAGGAAATAATGGGAGACGAGCTCAGGACAGGGCAAGGTGAAATTTGGGGACAGAGCTGGAAGCTTCTTGTGTACGCTCTCTCTCTCTCTCTCAGAGGGTCTCAGTCCAGGGTTTGATGACCTTATATCATAAAGAGCCAGGTTCTTTGCTTACAGGTAGAGAATAACTTTGGGGAGTAGGGAGCAGCTGCTCCAAACAAATGGGAAGCATTGTGAGGGGCAGCAGTGCAAGACAGAGGTCATGTGTAACACAGTGTGAACACCATGGCCAGTCTGAACTTTAAGAAGCAGGTGACGTCAGACCATCCGATTGGGTCTGTCATTAACTGGTATATAATATACACATGTGGCTCATTTCAAACTCAAAGTGATGTCAGGTAGGGGCATATGACTTTAATCCAAGCACTCTAGAGGCAGAGGCAAAGGTAGGTGGATCTTGTGAGTCCTAGGCCAGCCTGATCTACACTGTGAGTTCCTCGACAGCCAGCACTAAATAAAGCCATGCCACAAGAAGAAGAAAGACGGGGGGTGGGGCAGAGAGGATGGGAGGGAGAGAGAGAGTGAGAGAGAGTGAGAGAGAGTGAGATCGAGATAGAGGGGGAGAGAGAGAGAGAGAGAGAGAGAGAGAGAGAGAGAGAGA
>JADRCD010213228.1:0-14868 GCA_019843815.1 Montemys delectorum
ACACACACACAATACACACACACACACACACACACACACACACACCCTGAGGCAACTTATAGAACTGTGGCTATGGTGCGACATTTATTAAACAAAAGTTTTGAGCACATTGAAATGACTAGAATGATATAGTAACAACATCATATCAATAAAGACAACTGTAAAACTATAGGTCCTATTTGGCTTTGAAAGAAAAAAATGAGAAAAGTGCAATGAATTTCATAAGTGCTTCAGTACTTCTCCAATTAAAAAACACCTAGCTTAGAAATCAATAGGTATCTCTGTAAATGTTATCTACTAAGAAAAATTTTATTCTAGACAAGCTACAAAAACTGCAAAAGCCCCAAACCATAGTGTAACTAACACTTCATATTACAATATGCTTTGATTATTAAGACGTTAAACATTTTAGAATGCTAGGAAAATTATAACATACTCTACAAGATACACATTATGTTTTCTATACTGTTCAAGAATAGTTTCGAATAGTTTCAACAGAGTATCACTAATAAAGTATGGGAAATGAAGAAAGGATGAGGGTGGCATGCAGTTCACAATTTGGAGCAATGTTTTATGTGTTCAGGATCTAGAGAGGGTTGCTCTGCTTGTAGCCTTATGGTTGACAACATAACCCAACAGCACCTGCCTCAAATTGTGTGAGTGAATGAAGGTCATACCTTCATTCCTGTCTGTATCTCCAGACCCTAATGTAACATTCGACATATCAAGGACATTCAATAATTATTTCCAAACTTGAATTTATTTGATAGATGTCTCCTGTAAAAAATGTTAATAGTGAATGTAAATTTTGGTAGTGATCAGGACCAGTAGAAATGATTCCATGGTGGGACAACTGAGAACATTTTGTTTCTAGGACAGGAGAGATGCCTCAGCAGTTCAGAGTAGTGGCTGGTCTTCCAGAGGACATGGGTTCAATTCATAGCACCCATGTGGTGCTTCACAACCATCTCTAGCTCCTGTTCCAAGGGATCTAATGCCTGTTGTGGCTTCCATAGGCACCAGATACCCACATGGTGCTCAGACACAAATGCGGGCAAAACACCCACATGCAAAAGAGAAATAATTTTAAATGTTTATAGTGTCTGTCTCATAACAAGTTAAAATGTCTTTGATGAATTGTCAATAGTGGATCTCTTAGGATGACTAGCAAATGAATAGGAATATTGTTAAAATCAGAAGCATACAACACTTCTTAGCTTCTATCAAAATCTACTGCTTTTTTTCAAGTACATGAAAAACTTGAACTTTTCAAGTCTTATTCAGACCATGCTTGCAGCAAAGCAGTCGTTGCAAGTATGCTGGTCACACTAAGGCCTCTTTGTGACTGGCTTTCCTCATTCTCTTTGGATTTTCTTTCCTCGGTAAACACAAAGCAAATGCTATGCCAAATAACAAAATGTTCTGAAGGTAAATGCTGTTCTTTCCAGCCTCATTTCACTGATTAGATGACTCCTAATATCTGCAATACAGCAAAGACTTCTGAATGCTAAAACCTGGAATATTTCCTCCAAAAGAACTCATTTTTAGAGAAAAACCAAGTTGTTTCATGACCCATTAAAATAGCGGCCTACTGGGATCACTCATTGTTTTCCTAGTTACAAAACTCTGTGGATGAAGTGTATTTATAACTTTTAGAGTAAAGAGAAACAAGGTATGTAAAAGGGGCAGGTAGCATCATATCTAGTTCTATGATTTTATATACTATGTTATCTTTTTATTTAGTTTTGAGATAGGAACTAAGTATCTACTCCATAGTGGCTGGCTAGAATTCTCTCTCTCTCTCTCTCTCTCTCTCTCTCTCTCTCTCTCTCTCTCTCTCAACAAATTTTCAATCTTTCTGGATTAAGTCTAGGATTACAGGCATGCAGCACCACCTCGGCTTTAACAGGAGACTATAAAGAATAAGTAAAGAATAAGTTACAAAGTTAGAATTAAACTACCTCAATTAAGGAAAATTCCTTCTAATGAATTACATATTTTTGTGATGTTTAATGTGAGTGTGTGTGTGTGTGTGTGTGTGTGTACAGGGATAAAGATGTCAGACAGATAGATACACAGACTACAGACAGAACTCAATGCCCTGTTCATGCCTGGCAATACATCTACCATTGAGCCACACTCCACAACAATATTTAATTTTTAATGTAAAGAAGGAATAGTGATATCCCGTCAGAATTGTTTACTCTAAATTGTTCTAGTGTTAATGGTACTAAAATATTAGTTGACGAAGTAATAACTGAAAGGGCATATCTGCTTTACCAACCAATCGTAACCTAAGGGCATTACCTCACCAGCAGCCAGGTCAGCCATTCAGGAGAATAGTATTCACTTTAAGAGAAATGGCAACTTTACCACCACTGTGCAGAGGCACCTTGGACAATGTAGCATTTTTTTTTAACAAGTTCTTTACTAAGTATCTTTTGCTTAAGATTTACCCCTGGGTCATTTTGACTAAGTTTCCTACCTTTTTAACAAAAAGAGAGTCAAGAGCCGGCTGGTGGTGGCGCAGGCCTTTAATCCCAGCACTTGGGAGGTAGAGGCAGGCGGATTTCTGAGTTTGAGGCCAGCCTGGTCTACAGAGTGAGTTCCAGGACAGCCAGGGATATACAGAGAAACCCTGTCTCGAAAAACCAAAGAGAGAGAGAGAGAGAGAGAGAGAGAGAGAGAGAGAGAGAGAGAGAGAGAGAGAGAGAGAGAGAGAGAGAGAGAGACGAGAATGTGGCTCATCTACCTTCAAAGCCTAAGGTTTGATCCCCAGAACCCCATAAACAAAACGTAAACCAAGTACAAGCCTGTAATCCCAGCAGCATGAAGTTAGGTTCAGGAAGATAAAAAATTCAAGATGCTCATTGACTACTTAGAAAGTTCAAAGCTAGCCTGGAATATGTGAAATCTCGTTTAATATTTTTACTTTATTAATAAAATTTAAAGGGGGAAATAATATAATGAAGGAGGAAGATGACAGGTAGCTATTATCAGAACCCAAAAATCATTCTCTATATTGCTACTGTGGTGATTTTTCTAGGAAAACAAAGTCTTGTCTTATTATCAACTGCTTTACATCTGTTAGTGACTCGTAACTGCTATGATAAAATCACATCCCAGTCACAGGCCACTGTGCTGACTCTGCCTATGTTTTCTACCTGCTCTTCTAGGAAGCAGTTCCATTGTCTTCCACCAACCATCATCACAGCTTTCCTCCTCTTGGCTTTCTGCATTCAGAAAGTATTTCTGAAATGAATGTATGTATTTTTACTATGCAGAAAAATGGATGTTTAGAATTTCAGAAGAGCTTAAAAACCAAATAATTCAAAGATTCTCTTCAGAGCTAAGGCTGAGCTTAGTGGTAGAATGCTTGCCTAGTATACATAAGACCCTGGGTTTAATCCCCATCACTGAAAGTAAAAAAAAGATTCCTTTTTCAGATGAGGATATTGAAGGTGGTCCTGAGAAATCAATTTTCAGAGCTCACACAATCAGAGCATGTGGAACTAAAATCCAAGATGCCAGATACTTATGAAGTTAACTCCATAAACGACAAAAGTTGCCAAAGAATTTGAGAAGTATTTATCTCCAAAGAAAACGTAAGCTTGATATTTCCTTCTCAAAAAAAAAAAAAAAATGGAAGAGATATTTGCCATGTGATCAGGGAATTGTACCTCTGGGTGTGTATCAGAAAGCATTAAAGCAGGGCCTTGATTGCCCATTTATGTCCACCCATCTTCATAGCAGCCAAAGGTTTATAAGCAACCCAAGTTACCAAGTATTCATCAACAAATGATCACATCCCCCCACACACACACAAGGACATTGTTTACATTACTTAGCTTTAACAAGAAAGGAAAATTTAACACTTGAGTGAAACTTCAAGGCACTGTGCTAAGTGAAATAAGCTAGTCACCAAAAGACAAGCACTATACAATTCCACTTATAATAAGGTTCACAGAGATAGAGAATGGGATGGCATTACCACACACTGGGAAGAGGAGAAGAGAAAGGGGAGCCACCCTTTGGGAAGAAGAAAAAAGCTCTGAAGATGGAGAGCAGAGAAAGCTATACACACTGCGAATGCACTTAAAGCCACCGAATTGCACATTTAAGATGGTTACGACCTGAACACTACGATATATACAATAAAGAAGACCATTTTTCCCTAGCAGTTTCCGTGGCAGGGTCAGATCATGTCCTGCCCTTTTCCTATAATGCTTTCTGGTATCTTAGCCTATTTACTGGGCTTTGAAATGGATACTCCTACTTTATCTGATTCAAATAAGAACATGAAGGACATTTTCAACTCAACAACACCCACTGTTAGTGTCTTCCCTGCTGAAGGCATTCTGTGAATCTTGTGAGGAAAAAAAAAAAGTCAAGAGAGGCTGCAGAACTCTTGAACTCAGGTTGGGAAAGAGACTGAAGCCAGCATCCATGCCAATCTGGTCTCAGTTCTTATTTCCTCTCTTTCTACTTTTTGATAAGTCGTGTTTTTAAAAACAGCATGAATGTGAAAAACTATGGGTCAGAGGTGCTAAACTCCAGGTCAGCTCTTATTTTCTCTTTGCTGATGATCTGCTTTTACGGAGATCTGTGTTAAAGGAGGTAAATTTGACCTCGCCGCCAGGGGAGCAGTGCTGTAGTTAAACTAGTCAATGAACCAAGGGCAGAGGAGTCTTTGGACAAGGTCCCCACCCATTCCACTTCCTTATCCTTTCTCCACACCCAGAGCATCCCCTGTGAAGGCTGACCTCTCTGTGACCTCACTGTCTATGGTTGCTAGAACTGCAGTGGTGGAGGATGTAATGGGAGATGTGTGTCAAACTATTCCAGCATCAGAAAAATCTGTGTTGCTTTCCAAAATCCATTGTAGGCTTTTATAGTGTTTTATGGATACTGTATATCTCATAACTTCTCACCCTGTCCTCTTTTATTATTAAGAAACTCAGGATAAAAATCATTATCTCTCTGTATGTATGTGTGTATGAGTGTACATATGCTTGTGTGCAGATTCATGTGTCTGTGTGTTAAGTGTGGAAGGCAGAGAAGGATATTGGCTAAGTTGGCTGGCTGGCAGGCTAGGAAGCTTTCAGAATCTACCTGCCACTCCCTAACACCCCAGGGCTGGATTATAGACACATGGGACCACAACTAGCTTTTATATGGCTGCTGGAGATTCAAACTGAAGTCTTTGTGCATGCGTGCATGGAACCTACCAAGCCATCTCCCCAGTCCTAAAGGTCAAAATTTTCAATAAATCTTAAAAAGAACACAGGATATCATTGTATGGACTTTAGATATGGGTCTCACTTATTGTGTGTGTGTGTGTGTGTGTGTGTGTGTGTGTGTGTGTGTGTGTGTGAAAGAGACAGACAGAGAGACAGAGAGAGAGAGAGAGAGTCTTATTTTTATTTCAAAATCTAGAAAATACAGAATTGACAACCATAACTGAATAGCAGCCTTTTTTGTCCTCATAGGCCTTGAGAAACTAACAGTTGTTGGTAGTTCAGGCCCTCCCAGAACAGAATCTCAGGTTTGGTTTGGTTTTCTATTTTCTCATTCACGAGTTCATGGAATTCTCACCAGATCTTCTGAACAAAGTACGGCTGATGATACTTGTGTTTTACAGAGTAGATAGTCAGAGGGGCTTGCCAGAGAAATTGACCTACCCAAAGTCATCAGGGGTAGAGAGCACAGCCCACAATTCAAACGCAGCATTCCCATCTCAGGCTGTTGCTGTCATCCCCCTTCAGTGTCCTTGCTGTCTCAACATGCAGGTACAATTCTAAATACTAGCCTAGACTTTGTTTCAGTAATTCACTGTTTTCTTATTTCCACTTGGTTCATTAACAGTATGTCTCTTTCCACAGGCTTCTTTCAGACTTTGGTAGCAGACAATGTCACATGCTCTCTCCCTGTCCTGCAGAGTAGCCTTTGCATGATGTAATGAGCCTGGTACTGGGCTAGGGGTTAATTCTTCACCAGCTGTTTGGCCAGCTCCACTTTTATCATCTGTAGACTATGGTAGCTGGACTCCCTCATGAGTTCCCCTTCGGTTCTCTCCTCCCTGGTGACTCCAGCAGCTCACTTGGGCAACATTGTGTTCAGTCTCTTGAGATTGTTGTGTTGTGCCCAAAGGATGAGAAGGATGGGTTCACATGCTTACTTTTGAACATGATTACAGGATGTAACAACAAAAATTCTATTTTAAGAAATTTAAAGTCCATATTCTTTCCTAAAGGAGACATCACAGGCTAGAGCTTTGAAGGGAAATTCTAAATAAATCAGATATTCTATTCAGCTGTCAACTAATTGAAAAAGAGCCTGAGTATCTCTCTACATCTTGTTGAGCTCTGGTGCCTTCGTCTCTGTAGTGGGAATGGCACCTATCCAGCAAGGAGGTCAAGGGTGATCAGCACCTGTGACCTGCAAATCCAGTCTCTCTTCATTCTTACAATTCTCCCTTGTGATAATGGCCTCTCTAGCAACAGCATCCCCTGACTCTGTTTATTATCAGAGCACCGAGACTGGGAAAAGTAGCTACTTTCTGTATTTATCCACCAATTTACAGCTATCTATTGATGGTCTACTCTGGGCACTCTGTAGAGATGTGTACAAGGATGAGTAGAATAACTGAGCAAGTATGTAAATAACTGATACCTATCACACTGAGCTTTAGATGAGAGTCAGAGGTTATTAGGGAGCACAGGGGTTTTTGACCAAATCTGCCTGAAAAGAATGAGAAGTAGCATTATGTTAGCTGCTGAAAATGAATGGGTTATGGAGCACTCATCAGGGACTTCTGGGAGCTGAAATCAGAAGACACACTCACACACACACACACACACACACACACACCACAAGAACACATAAACACATGTGGTATGTCACAACATGGTCAAAGAAGAAAAAGAAAAAACAAAGCATTGCTTGTGGTTAGAATGAGAAGACAAGAGGGAGAGAATGAGCAAAAGGGAAATCTGAAAAAGAGAGCTGATGATAAAAGTCAGTGTTACATACCACATTGGGGAAAACCTGTGGAGTTTCCAAGAGGTACCTATTGAAAGAAACTCTCTGATTGGCTACTCTTGGCTACTCAATCCTTCAGTAATCTCAGTGCACAGAGGCTTAAGTATAACTTGCACTGAAGAAGCGGCTTCATTTGGCCAAGTCATTTAGAGATCCACATTCTCCCATCTTGCAGCTCTCTTGCCTACTGGACATTGTCACAGCCATTATACACATAGTTGGGTCCTCACTTTAGCCTTTGTGAAGGGCTATGGCCAAAGCAAATTTCATTTAAACAAATGACATAGGAATTGTGTGCCACTCATGTGTGATTAAGAACATAACCACATGCCAAGATAAGTATCTACTATCTACTATATTATTTATGTATCAAAGACAAGAAGATATATTGGGGATTGGGAAGGGGACAATATATGCCCAAACATGCTTATGAGGGACGTTATTAGTTGTTAGATTTAACTTTGCTTATGAAAATCACTTGTAATGCTACGTTAATCTTTCAATGCCCGTGTTAATTGGCTTGCTTTAGAAACTCATTGGTTGATCTAGGACTTACACAGGGGAATTGGTAAAATAGAAATATACATTTTGCTTTCAACTACCCATTTTTCACAACTTAGAAAGAATCGATTATCAAAACATACTGCAATTTTGAATTGCATCTCTAATCCTTTCCAGCTTCGGTGTTCTCGTTTCTATGTCAATACCTTGCAAGAAGATTAGAGTTCTATTTGGGTCAACAAAGCAGAATTCCTGGAAGAGCTGACTATTCTCAAGGCATGAAGCCAAACTACATGGAACATCAGGATTGCCATGAGGTTAGCCATCCAGAGTCACCATTCTTGATGAGCACCCAAACTCTGATATATAAGTACCACCATAACTGGCATCATCTTAATATCATTCAATCAATCAATAGGTTGAAGGACATGAAGGAAGTGGTAATATCAGAGCAGTGAGAGCCTTTCCTGCTTTTATAGGTGGCAGCTTAGACTCCAAGGAATGTGTGGAAAAGCTTAATTCCTGAATTGTCCCTGTTGATCAAACTCCTTGAAAACTACTGTCAGTGGTGCCTCTCCATTCCTTTCTGTTCTCTGAGCCACTGTGTTAGCTTTGGCTGTGACCAAAATACCAGAGAGGACAACTTTTAAAAGTGCTTTGTTTTGATTCATGGTTTCTCAGCTATCGCTCTGTAGGCCTTGGTTCTGTCATTGCCTGGGGTAGCAGATGGTTGGGGTAAGGGATGGGAGGGACAGGAGTGGGGGGGACCAGGAAGAGACTGCACACTTCATGGTACCAGGACACAGAGAAAGAGAAGCCTAGGATAAGACCTATCCACAAGGACAGCCCTCCAGTGATTTCCCTAAATCTGGGCCTCCTCCCCTTGTAGAACCTTCCAAAATAGCACCACTAGCTAGGGGGGATGTAGCAGATCATTCCACACCCAAACCCAACCTCACTGTCTACAAAGTCTCCTTCCACTGGTTTGCAGCTGAGCTACCGTTTAGGTCTTCACTCCTCCAGCCCCAGCCTCTTTGCCTTCCTTACTAGGGTGAGCTTCCTAGTCACCAAATCTTACTTTTATTTCTTTAACTAAGTAGCTAGGCCGACTTCCCAGTCTTTCAAATGAAAGCTTGAATTGCTCATAAGCCTCTCCTCCATCTTGCCTTAACCTGACGTTCCTTCCTGTCCTCTAGTTACTGTAAAGCAAGTCAATACAAACTAATCGGCCACTGTCAGACTCTTCTTTACATTACCTGGAGAGGAATGATCTGTTCTTCCCCTGTCTGATAAATGCATATTCTTGGTTCATTGCCAAATGCCATTTGCTCTTTTCCAACCTTCATGACTGCATTGTCATAACTATATAAACTTGGTCAATACTGTCACGTCTAAGAATCTATATATGTGTATACATACATATATGTATATATGCATATGACTGTCCAGCTTTGTATCTTCTTCCACCTTTGTACTAAAGCTTCTTAAACTAAGGCAGTGATAACATCATATTCTTATCTATCCCTAGCTCTTAGCAAGCCAAAGCATTCAGAATAGGCCTCAATATGATGGAGATAATTTATACGTATTGCATGAATGTTTCTCATCTTCTAAGTGAGGAAGTTAATGCTTGCAGAGGCTAAATAATTTGTATAAAGTCACATGGTAAGACCAACATTAAAACCTAAGTTGGACTCTAAAATGCATAGTGTGTCATTGACTATATAGACATATAATAGATTAGTTTTGTAATGGCATCAACCTTTCTCATTAAATCAGGATAATAAATTACAGACAATGCATAGAAAACAGTTACTGACTACTTACAAGGCCTGGCTTGCTTAGCAGTATTATGGGTTAGTCAGACCATGGCAGTGTGGTGGGAACCTCTTGGACTTATCTGAAGTTCCTTTTTTAAAAACATTTTTATTGACCCTTTGTGAGTTTCACATCACGCACCCCAGTCCCACTCATCTCCCTGTCCCCTCATATCTGCCCTTTGCCCTTGCACACACAAATAAACAAACAACAAAAACAAAGCTGAGAAAACATCGTGGAAGCTGTAGTGTGTCACAGTGTGTCCCACAGTATTTCCCTCTGCCCACATATCTTCACTTGTAAATGTTCATTGCAAAAAGTCAGTGGTCTGGTTTGAGATTTCTGGTTTTGTGACACCATTAATATTGGATCCCCATCGGGACTCCTTCTGGCTATCCTGTTGTTGTTCTGTGTCATGGAGATCCTGTAGCTTTGGGATAGCAGGAGTGGCTCTTATATCTGTCCCATTCACTCACAGCTTATATAGATTTGGGGGTGGACCAATTCAGAGCCATGGATCTGAGCCTGGGTGGTAGCTGAGCTGGTCAGTCTGCCAATTCCTCAAGGCTAGTTATCCAGCACTGCTCTGGCTAGACCACCCAATGCAGCCATTAGTAGGAGGCAGGCACCTCTCCTGCTACCATGCCCTGGCTGGCTGGTTCATCTGTTCCTACATCTCTAGAGCCAGCGCCACTGTGCTGCCCTACAGTTCAGGTGTGCTCACTCTCCCAACTGATGCAGCCTGTGAGGGGCTGGGCCAGCTCTTCTGTTCTTGCACCCTCAGGACTAGCTCACAAGTGCCTTTGCCATCAGTGTTGTCCAAGCAAAGTACAGAGCCTACTCTCCTGATTGCTTCTGCCACTGGGGGGTTGGGGACAGGGCTAGCTCTCCTGGGTACTGCTGGTGGCAAGGTGGGGGAGAGGAAGGGCATCTCACACCACACACACACACACACACACACACACACACACACACACACACATCTCTCTAGCCCTGTGGTGGGGGTAAGGGGAGCTGCTTCAGCTGCATACTCTACCAGGGCTAGCTCTACTATGCTGCCCAGATGAGGTGCAAGGCCTGCACTCCTGAGTGCTAGCAGAGTCAGCACACCCCTGTCTCATGACACCAGTCTCATGACCCCAGGGGTCAGCTTTTCTGATTGCTTCAGGTGGGCAACCTCTCCCCCAAGGCCACCTCTTATCTGAAGTTCTTAAATTTTATTTATTTATTTAATTGCAACCATGCGTTTTCTGTTTGTTTGTTTGTTTGTCTATCTATCTATATGTCTGTGTGAGTGTGTGAAATCCCCTGAAACTGGAGTTACAGGCAGCTGTGATCTGGCAGGTGGGTGCTGGGAATTGAACCTGGGTTCTCTGGAAGAGCAGCCAGTGCTCTTAACTGTTGAGCCATTTCTCCAGCCCCCTTATCTGAAATTTTTTTTTTCTCTTGACAAAATGGTGTTTCATTCTTACAACAGGCCAGTGTCTTATTTCATAGATCTTATAACTGGCTGGTGGCAACAGAGCCTGGTACCAGTTGAACTAGACCCAGAACATTAAACTTAAAACTTTTACTTAAGCCGGGCAGTGGTGGCACACACCTTTAATCCCAGCACTTGGGAGGCAGAGGCAGGCAGTTTTCTTTTTTTTTTTTCTTTAAGATTTATTTTATTTTATGTGTATAAGTACACTGTAGCTGTACAGATGGCCATGAGCTATCATGTATGTGGCTGCTGGGAATTGAACTCAGAACCGCTCTGGCTCACTCCAGTGTAATTCGCTGTAGCTGTCTTCAGACGCACCAGAAGAGGGTGTCAGATCTCATTATGGGTGGTTGTGAGCCACCATGTGGTGGCTAGGATCTTACTCAGGACCTTCAGAAGAGCAGTCAGTGCTCTTACCCTATGAACCATCTCGACAGCCCCTGAGGCAGGCAGATTTCTGAGTTCAAGGCCAGCCTAGTAAGTTCCAGGACAGCCAGCGCTACACAGAGAAAACTCTGTCTTGAAAAAAAAAAAAAAAGAAGAGAAAAAAGAAACTTTTACTTAAGTCTTAAACTATTACTCATCACTAACAGCAAAGCCATTATCACCTAAGCCATTCTATTTAGTTTCCTTCTAGGTGAGATTAGCATGCAGGTGGAAATGGATACTGGATCGGACAAGGCCTGGATTAAATGCCACAGGCTGTGTAGAGTAAAAGCTCATCCTAGTCTATGAAAAGTAAACTAGAATAGCAAAGCTTGTCCAATGCCAAGGGCAGCCTCAGTAAGCTTTCTCTCTCGGCAATGCTGCATCAGCTGGCTAGTTGCTAAGTGCACAAGCAAAGCCGAAATCATAATTCAAAATAAGATGTGAGATTCTCCAGCCTTTAACTGTGAAGGGTCTCACTAGTTGATGAGATCTTTTCATCAAGGAGAGTTAATAGAAACCAGGATATTTCTTAGACTTCTTGGCTTCATAGAATTGGTTTGTTTGTTTGTTTGTTTGTTTGTTTTAATCAGGTGAGCTAAGTATACAATTTCCAGTAATTCATTTATTACACAGAATATCCTAATTTACTTAAGGGACACAAAGCAAACATATTCGACAACAGCAACAACACAATAATAAAGTGTGTTAAGTCTAGTTGTGTGTTGTTTTGCATTTAAAGAGATACTCCCTTTAAGGTCATTGGTCCAAGCTCTGCACCAAAGACTATTCTGATAATTAAAACGAACTCATAAAACAAGTTTGATGGTGAAATATCCAAATGACATGGTCGTAAAGAATCTGAGTTAGTGAAATAAGAGGGTCAATGGGAAGAATGAGGACTTCACCGACCAGTTACTAACATACCCCCCCAACCCCCCCCCCCCACCTTCCAACCCCTGTCATCAAACTTTCAGTTCATTTCTTAGGGGTAAGGGAGGGGATTGCTTTAGACGTTGTACCATCCAGGTTTTGCTAGATTATTGATAATTTAGGAGGGTGGCGATCCTAAATTAAAATATTAATTCTTTAAAGGAGCTGTATTCTTGCGGGAGCCCACCTAGCCGTTAGGTGTTTGGTTCTGTACAGAGAACAGGACCACTCTCTTCTCTTCTAAACCCAGGACGAAAGCCTTATCTCATTGAAGTCTCTGTGACATTTTGCTCCGTCTTGATTTAATGCACCAGAGTGGATCTTTAACTCTCGGTCTACATCAGTGCAAATAAAGGTTAAATCTCTCACCAACCATCATGAACTAGTCTAATAACTCACAAGAGGCTCTGGAAAAAGAAACCCAGAGAAAGCAAATGTGCAAGCGCGATTCAAACATGCAGAACCGGCATGACTGCGGGCAAAGGCACTATAATCTTCCCATCTCTCAAGAGCCTGCTGCAAGCTCCGCAAACCGGGAAACTTCCCCTGCGCCAAATCCCGGATCCCGGGAGCGGGGCCTACCAACTCAGAGGCGGTTCTGCAGCCAGCCGGGAGTCCCGACCCGAGCTTGCGCTGAAGGCCGGGGCTCCCATTGGCCACAAGCCGTGGGGGAGGAGGAGACAGCGCGGAGAGGGAGGAGGGGACACCCGAGCCTGTCCCTGCCCCCTCTGGCCCCTCCGCCTCGTGCGTGGTTACTATGCAAATTGCAGCGATTGCGGAAATAAACAAGGGGGTAGGGAGAGGAAAGAGGGGCTACTGGAAGGATCGCAACTTCTGCAAAGTCTTTTTCAAGCACATCAGGCAAATCCAGAGAGAATCAGAGAAGCAGCCAGCTCGGGTTAGATTGGATCGCTTTCAAAGAGGAGAGAGAGAGAGAAAGAGAGACCGTGAGAGAGGGAGAGAGAGGGAGAGAGAGGGAGAGAGAGAGAGAAAGAGAGAGAAAGAGTTTGATTTGGAGTTAAAAAAAATTATCCAAGAAGCCTGCAATTGGCCAGCAGCTTAAAAAAATCTCTTCCGGGTTTTCAACGGTTCCAAGTTTATTTAGCTATTTTTTTAATGCAAAAAAAACAGGGACAAGCGATGAAGCAATTCGTCTGAGCATTTTAAAGTTTCTCACGTACTCTTTTTACATTGCAATGGTACGTGGTACATCTTAAACTTTCTATTTTACATTTATACGATATGTGTTATATAAACAACGGTAGAATGGTTATGCTTAATGACTAAGACTTTAATTTTTTTTTTCTAGCTCGAATATGCACTTTAGTGATTGCTGGGTAAATGTCTATTGCGATAGTTTTCTTTTAAAGATGCAGCTTTGTGGATGGTGTTTTTGTTATGTGTAGCAGAGATATCGGGTTTCTTTTTCTTTCTTTCTTTCTTTCTTTCTTTCTTTCTTTTTTTTCAGGATTTGAAAAAAATTGCTGAGCTTAACAGATTTTTTCTTCCTAGCGCTTGCTCGGTTCCAGAAATGGGGGGAGGGGGAGGGGGATCCTGTACGTGCTCTGCTCTGTTAAAGACGTCTGGCCTCTGCAGTCAACCTAACCCGAAAAGAAATGTCTGGACCCGAGAATAATTGACGATTCGATCCTCTAATCAATGGGACAACATGCGAGATTGACAGAAGTTCTATCCAATCATGAGAAAGCTTGGGCATACAATGGTTCGTAATAGACATAGTGGGCGGGGCAAAGGAGATCTGAAGTTCTCTGCAGTTCTGAAGGGGATGGTGTGTAGTTCAAGCTGTCAAAGATACCAGCGCTTCCGGATTTAGCAATTACAATAGGAAAGAGGATTTTTTGGTTGTTGTTGTTGTTAGTTTAAAGGAGAAAAAAGGCTGTTGGGGGTTGCATGGATCCTATGTGACTTTTAACTTTGTTCTTTTGGAAAATTCTGCTAGAGTAATATTTAACCTTGCATTAGATGTTATTTTTAGAACTCAGGGAAGTTGGCAACACGTAGAAGGAGCGGTTTGGCTTCTTTGAGAAATATGTTTTAATTTGGTACTGCACTAAGTGCTTCAGAACTTCTCACTGATTCTTTTAGAATCTTTTCTATATCAAAGAAAGAGAATGCTCCATATACACATGGACAACTGTTCAATAGATTTGAAAAGGAGGAAGGAGGGACTGGATTTTCCTGAATTCTACTGTTTCAGATTATGGTCAGTAGCAAGGAGTATATCGAATTTCTTTGTGTTACCACAACAACCCTACTGGCTGGTACATACATGGAAGGTAACTGCCTCCTGTTAGCTGAAGTCTGGCCTCTTGTTCAAGTCCTTGCCTTCTGCATGGTGGAAACCAATTGCTTTAGTTTGTCTTGGAGATGTAACTTGCAGCCTCTGGTTCAAATCTATCAACCCCCCCCCCTCCTAATTCTGTAGGGAATATAGGAAAATAATATGGATTCTTTACTTTTTAATGTGGATTTAGTTCTCATCCAACTATTTCCTGAGGCTTTGGGCCTTCCAGACAAACCTTGATTGGAAACTTGATGTGAAAACTCACTTGTGTGTTCAACTCATCAACATGATTCAATTTGGGATTATATGCAAGTAAGAGAAATCTGCACACAAGTGACCAGAAAGTAAAAAAGAAAAATCA
>JADRCD010213229.1:0-15403 GCA_019843815.1 Montemys delectorum
GTCAAATAAGGAAAACCAACTTTCATATTAAGAATGTGATCTTAGCATGGTAGGAACAAAGTGTCATCAGAAAGACTACCAGGTGACCACCAAACACCAGGTAGTGCAGTGTTACAGCAAACACGCTTACTCCTAACCTTCACACTGTCTTCTAGTGGTAACATTCTCTGCCACTTCACATAGGAAACCAAGCATCTCAGGTTTAGTCATGTTTAAGAGGTCACACTTGGCACCCAAATGTAGATGTGGTAGGTTATAATCTCCCTGCCAACGAGGCGACATTACAGGGCATTAGGGAGCCTGCAGAAAGTCTTGCTGGGTGGGTAGGATTAGATGTGTAGAACAAGATTATGGTTTGAGGAGCTCTGAAAAGAACATGCAGAGGTGTGGAGCATGGGGTGTTATAGACTGTAAGAACTCATGTGACAGGCTGATGTCACTTAATGCTGTGCAGATGGCATGGGCCCCAATCACACTGGCTTTGAATATCACAAGCCAAACTTGAATATTTTCTACATTTGTGGTAATTTTCACCAAAATAAAACTAACACCATAGATGAATAGGCTATATTGGTATTTAATAAAAAAACAAGATTTCGAAAGAATCATTTATAGATCCCATATAAAACCAGTAGCTAAGAAAACAAAGAATTGATACTGAATGAAAACTTCTTGTCCTTTTATATCCTATTTTAAAATAGCAAAGTTAAATAAAATATACTATACATGTTATAAAAGTTAACAATATCAAAAACAAAGGCATGGCAGATTATTTTTGACTAATACCTTTTTCTTTCCTTCTTATCCAAATCTAGAATAAATATATAAATATATGTGTGTGTGTATATGTATGTATATATATATTTTTTTTTCTCCTGCCCTCTACGCGTGTCACCTCCTGGTCGTAGTCCTCAGATGCAGGACAAATGCTCTCCTTACTCTTTATCTCCTTCTCAGGACTGACCCAGCTGGCTGCCAAGCAGGGCAAGCACCTTGGACCCATTTACAGAAGCCATTTTATCAGAATCACCTTTCTGGCCCTACTTCTAGATGAGAAAGGAAAGGAAAACAAAGAGAGGTCAAGGCCCAGTGCTGGGGGTGGTGACATGTACCTAGCTGCAGTAGCAAGGGGACTGCTTCAGCCCAGGGGTTTAAGTTCGGACTGGTAATATAGTGAAGACTAGGTGGTAACAACAAAACCCTCTTGTTTTCTTAATGCCGCTGTATTGTCAGCTTTATTACAGAGAAGAGGTTAGACTATTCCAGTAATTAATCAGACAGGGCATAGGACTTCAAAGTTCCACCTCTTACTTTTTAATGGTCTCACTTACATCCCATTTGAATACAGATAAACCACTTTGGACCTAACAGAATTATAGTTCTTGGTCCTAAATAGAGACTCAGCCACTTTCTAACCGTTTTCTCCTAGGCAAGTTACTGGAAAAAATAGGATCATCTACTTGGTGCGCTGCCATAGCACACACAGGGAAGTCAAGGGACAGCTGGCAGGAGTTCATTCTCTTTTTCCACCATGTGGGTCCTGGGGATCACGCTTGGGTCATCGGGCTTGCCTGCAGGTTCCAATATAGCCAATGAGCAATCTCACAGAGCCTCAAAACTTGTCTTTTGGGGGAGAGGGGTATCAGAATATTACTATATACCCCAGGCAGGCTTGGAACTAACTACTGTAAGCCAGGTTTGCCTGAATTCACACGGATCTGCCTACCTCTGACTCCCTCGTGCTGGGGATAAAGTTTCATGTCATTAACACCCACCCAGCCCTAGGCAAGTAACTTTAATTGAGTCTCTCTGTCTTAGAATGTATAACCATATAAATAGTCATCAGACTTTTTTAATGCCATAAAAAACATGCCATAAAAACAACTCATCCTGAAACAACTATATTATAGACTATAGTGGGCAGTATTGTCACAATGACCTAAACTCCTACCTACCCTTTTTAGTCCCCAGAACTCGTCATTATGATAGAACACCATTATTCCTATGGTTGCAACTAGGTTTCACCTACAAAAAAAAATGAGCTTAAAATGGAGAAGACCTAACCTAATCATTTGAGTCCTTGGGGAAGTGGTGCTGCCACTTTTTGTCAACATCCATGTTCTTAACGAACTCAGAGACAAACAGGGCTGACCGGAAATAGGAACCTTAATCCTAATGCAAGTGAGCAGGAATTAAACTCTGCCAACTTGAATGAACCTGAAAAGGGATTCTCCCCCTAAAACATCAGAAAGTTCCTCAGAACAGAAATCCTGATCTCTCCTTTGGCGCTTCCTTCCATGCAGGGTAAGCAGCTAGGCTCATTCAGACTTCAGATCTACAGACACTCAAAGTGTGCATTCCTTTAACCGCTAAACTTGCCACTGTCTGCTATAACAGCAAGAGGACTAATGCAAGCACGCTCTCATTACACTTCCTTGTCACTTAATAGACCCCACAAAGCAGACAACAAGAGGACTAATTTTATACCTGCTGTAGTGTTTAGCCCCTTTAAAGTTAAGCCGATTACTGATTCTTTAAGACTTGTCAAAAAAAAAAAAAAAAAAGACTTGTCTTAAGTTTTCAACCATACAAACTAAGTCCAACGATTCCGATTAAATTAAGAAAACGATGGCGATGGACTTTCTGAAAGCAAGGTGATGTGAACGTGAGAGAGTTGGAAAAAGAGAACCAGGAAGTAAACAAATAGAGTCACATACCAGTAAACCAAGACGAAGTGCTCGGAACTTCCAAGAGCCTGCTGGAACAATTCTGGTTGGAAACCACAGGGAACCTGAGCTGGCCAAGCCTGGTGACGGTAGGAAGGAAGAAATACACTCAAGATCAGGAAAGGAGACACGGGTAGTGAAAGAAGCTGGAAACATAGAGAACGGACATCTGCTAGACACCAAGTTTCCATCAGTATAGAGCTAGCTATGTTCCAGCCAGCCTTTTAGATGGACCCAAGGAGCATAGGGAACCTTCCGGTGCCCGCAGCAAGGTTGCAGCAGAAGCACAAAGCAATAAAGGTCAGAAACTCCCCCCACCAAAACAAGGGCAGCTCGGCACCGAGGATGAGGACAAGGAGGAGGAAATCCTAGAAACATGCACACGCAGAACCAACCGATCGATCAAGCACCCAGACATTCTAGCAAGGCCGCTGCGACTCGGGGGGCGGGAGGGAGTCACCCAAACCAGAAGAGCAAGATGCTGGCGGGACCCTACGCCAGCACCCGACCAGGGCGCCTCGGCTGCACTGAGCTCGGCTCCGCGCTACAGCAATACCCCTCGACCCCTCGCCGTGTGGGAGAGGAAGGAGAGCGAGCAGCCGGCCCCAGAATCCTCACCTCCCGCACCCGGCTTCGCCCTCTGCGTTCAGCCACCAGCCCGGTCGGCCTGCAAGCCCTGAGCTGCCCCGAAGCCGGACTAGGACGGAAAGCCGCGAGGGTCCCGCCCTGCGCGCGTCGGGGGACGGGATTGGACGGAAGCCGCGAGGGTCCCACCCCGCGCTGGAAGGGGTGGGCTGTCGAGGCCTGCCGGCCCCGCCCCCGCCGGTGTCCCAGGCTCCAGTTGCGTCCTGGGCTGCGGACCCCCGGAACGCGAACAGAAAATCGGATTAGCGCTGTGCAGTCCCGGCTCCAGCAACTTCCTTCCGGATGCTGCGGGAAATTGGCCTAGGTCCAGACGTGTAGGCAGCTGTGCTCACTCTCGGGCACAGCCCTATGGCCGGGGAAGGAGGCCCGCGGCTCAGCTTGCTTTTCACCAAACTCTTAGGGACTTGGCTCTGTGTTCTTGCTTCCCAGTCGCTCCCCTTGAGAGTGCGAGCCTCCTTTGCAAGGCGCAGGAATTTATACTACAGTTGTACTGAGACATTTTATTTTGTCTGCCCTGTGTGCTGGCAAGAGAATAGCAGGCGAATGGATCCGGTTTGGCTTCGTTGCCTCTTTGAGACTAAGATTTGGCCAGCTCCTAGCCCTCTGGGGCAAGCCCTTGGAGTCTAGCGATGTTCAAGCTTTAAACTTTGGTCTTGCCTGAATTTTTTTTATCAGTCCAAGAAGTAGCATTTTTAATGCAAGAAGCTAGCACGTTCTAGAGGAAGAGTATGAAGTCAATTAAGTTTCACAGATCAATGCAGTTTTTTTTTTTCCATTTACCTCCTGAAGTAAAATTGTTACAATTTAAAGCTTATATGCACTGTTTATTTGTACTTCTGTTTGATTTTCGTGGAAGGAGAAATATCTTACATGCTCATGCATAGTAATTCAGCACAGTTTAAAGAGTTCATTTCAAATTAATATATTACAAGCTGCTGCCTTTCCGAAATCCTTTTGATAGTAAAGTCTGCCCTGAACTGAGTTGAGGATATGTGTCTGTCACTGAAGGATTTGGTATGAATAATCTTGAGTTTCCTGCAGAATTACTAATATGTTTCATGACTGTACAGCTTGCTGGAGATGTTACATAATCAAGCTGAATAATCTCTCTAAGCTTGTCAAAGTGACTGTGCTAAAGAACTTTTTCCCCTCAGTATGTAAGTGTTCCATTCTGGATAACATCATATTATGCTTAGAAGATAAAATTCTTAGACTGACTGGATTTCTCAGAAACCTTCATTGTCTTTTTTCTTTTAATTTATGCTTTTTTATTAGATATTTTCTTTATTTACATGTAAATTTCTCCTTTCCCAGGTTCCCCTCCAAAAAACAAACAAACAAAAACAACAAGAACAAACCCCTGTTGCCTCCCCCCTCCCCATGCCTGCCACCCCACCCTCTCCCACTTATTGGCCCTGGCATTCCCCTACACTGGGACACAAAACCTTCACAAGGCCAAGGTCCTTTCCTCCTATTGATGATCGAATTTGCAATCCTTTACTATACACATGCTGCCAGAACATTCAGTCCCACCATGTATGGTCCTTGGTTGGTGGCTGGGTCCCTGGGAGCTCTGAGGGTACTAGTTAGTTCATATTGTTGTTCGTCCTAAGGGGCTGCAAACCCTTCAGCTCCATAGATCCTTTCTCTAACTCCTTCATTGGGGACCGTGTACTCAGTTCAATGAATGGCTGTGAGCCTCTACATCTGTATTAGTCAGGTATTGTCAGAGCTTCTCAGGAGATAGCTATATTTAGGCTGGCTTGTCCTTCCTTCAGTCTCTACTCCATAGTTAATCTCTGCCACTCCTTCCGTGAGTATTTGGTTTTCCCTTTTAAGAAGGAATGAAATGTCCACCTTTTGGTCTTCCTTCTTCTTAAGTTTCTTGTGGTTTGTGGGTTGTTCTTCCTGTATTCCAAACTTCTGGGCTAATAACTACTTATCAGAGAATGCATACCATGTGTGTTCTTTGCGTTACCTCACTCAGGATGATACTCTCCAGATCCATCCATTTCCCTAAGAATTTCATAAATTCATTGTTTTCAATAGCTGTATTGAAATGTAACTTACATACCAAAAAACCACTCTTTTAAAGTGTATAAATAAATATTTAATTATATTTGTAGTTATGTTGTCTGTGTTAATTTGCTATCTGGTCCTGTGGTAAAGCACTGACCACCTCTGTTAGACCAGGATTGGTGGAGGTGACAACATGGAAATAAGAGAGACCAACCTCTACATAAGCTAATTGTGCTTTGATCAGAACAATGAAGGACACAGGGCTCTCCAGTCCTGTTCCCCTGCAATCTCAATGTTGCAAATATTAAAAAAATAAGATTAAATTTAAAAAATCTGTAGTGTGTGGTTTCTACTACCCCACTTTAAGCTCCAGTGGACTAAGCTACCAGCCTTGGCCCAGTTTCCCTTGAATCCGTGGATGAAAGACACACACACATATTAGCTTATTTTTAATATGCTTTTAGCTCAATGGCCAGGATCTTCGGAGCCTTCTATCATGGTTTCAATATTCTTGGCCCAGGGAGTGGCACTATTTGGAGGTATGGCCATTGGAGGTGTGTCACTGTGGGCATGGGCTTTAAGACCCTCATCCTAGCTGCCTGGAAGTCAATATTCTGCTAGCAGCTTTCAGCTGAAGATGTAGAACTCTCAGCTCTGCCTGCACCATAACTTCCTGGATGTTCCCGCCTTGATGATAATGGACTGAACCTTTGAACCTGTAAGCCAGCCCCAATTAAATATTGTCCTTATAAGACTTGCCTTGGTTATGGTGTCTGTTCACAGCAGTAAAACCCAACTAAGACAGGAGTTGGTACCAGGAGTGGGGTATTTCTGTGATAGGCCTGGCCATGCTTTTGTCTGGAAGAATGTGGATTTGGGGACTTTGGATTTGGAAAGCAGTGGAATGCTTTAAATGGGCTTAATGGGTTATCCTAGTAGGAATATGTAAGATTTTGTTACTGAGAATGATTTTAATTGTGTGGACCTGGCCCAAGAGGTTTCAGTAAAGAACTTCAATCTGTGACCTAGAGACTGTTTTTGTGGTATTTTGGTGAAGAATGCACTAGTTTTTGCCCTTGAGTGAAGAGTCTGCCTGAAGAGAGACAGGCTCTTCTCTAAGGTGAAGAGAATCAGATTAATTGCATTGACAAAGGAAGTCTTAAAAAAAAAAAAAAATCCAGCAGAGTCTTTATTCTCTAGTTAAGTCTCGTGAATAGTGTTTTGAACAAGCAAAGCAAGCTTAGAAAGGAAAAATATAAAATATATAGTTCAAGTATTAAAGGGGCACCAGGAAGTGAAATAGAATGTTATCTCCTATGTTCTAGGAGATAACAAATTAAGGGATTGGGGGCAAGATCCTACCCAGCTAAGTTTAGATCCAGGCATGGTGGTACACACCTTTAGTCCCAGGAGACAAAGCCAAACAGATCTGGTAGTTCAAGGCCAGCTTGGTACAGAGCAGGTTCTAGATGAAGAAAACCTTAAATCTAGGTATGGTGGTACATGCCTTTAATCCCAGCATTACAGAAGACAGAGCCATGCAGATCTCTGAGTTCAGGGTCAATCTACAGAGCAAATTCCAGGAAAGCTTAGGCAGAGAGGGAAAGTTGGTAATAGTTAAGGGGGGGGGGGGGAATGTTCCAGCCCCAGAAGCAGCAGAACACAGCAGCTTCAGCCATGTGGCTCTGGCTTTAAAGTGAAAAATAGAAAGGACTCCTGGGACAATTGATGCTGGTTATCTGGAGTTAAGAAACTAGCAGTTATTAGGAAGAGACCAGTATCACTGAGGTGAAATCTTCTGGGAAGTGTTTTCAGGGAGCACAAAGAAGCTGTGTTCCAGAGATAGCCAAGGTGGTACCTCATGCTGCAGCTGTACTTGGTAATGTGTAAGAGTCACCCAGGTGGTACTGGTTTGAAGGCATGAAGGGGTCATGAAGAGCAGCTGAGGCTTGGCACTGTGAGAAGCCATGGAAGGCCATTGGTGAAGGTGCAGCCTCAGATATAGTTGATGGCTGTACTGGCTGGTTTTGTGTGTCAACTTGACACAGACTGGAATTATCGCAGAGAAAGGAGCTTCAGTTGGGGAAGTGCCTCCATGAGATCCAGCTATGAGGCATTTTCTCAGTTGGTGATCACAGTGGGGGGGGGGGGGGAGACAGGGTCCCTTGTGGGTGGTACCACCCTGGGCTGGTAGTCTTGGGTTCTATAAGACAGCAAGCTGAACAAGCCAGGGAAAGCAAGCCAGTAAGTAACATCCCTCCATGGCCTCTGCATCAGCTCCTGCTTCCTGACCTGCTTGAGTTCCAGTCCTGACTTCCATTGGTGATAAACAACAGTGTGGTAGTGTAAGCTGAATAAACCCTTTCCTCCCCAACTTGCTTCTTGGTCATGATGTTCGTGCAAGAATATATAGTTGGAGATCTGAAAACTGCTTTGACATCAGACATGGAGAGGCAGAGTTTGGAGTTTGCCCAGCTGGTTTCCTGTCTTGCTTTGAGGATTATACTTAAGTGATTGAATGGATCGCAGAAGAGACTTTGAACTTCAGACTTTTAACACTGATGATACTGCTTTATGGGGACTTTGGAAATTTGACTAAATGTACTTTTTAATTATGCTATGGCTAGATATGGCCCCTATAGACTTGTGCGTCTGAACAAGCCTATAGGGGCCAGGGAGTAGAATGTCATGGTTTGAATATGCTTGGCCCAGTGAGTGATTCTATTTGGTGGTACGGCTTTGTTGAAATAGTTGTATCACTGTGGGTGTGGGCTTTAAGACCACCCTACTCCTAGCTGCTTGGAAGTCAGTATTCTGCTAGCAGCCTTCAGATGAAGATGTAGAACTCTCAGCTCTGCCTGCACCATGCCTGCCTGGATGCTGCCATGCTCCTGCCTTGATGGTAATGGACTGAACCTCTGAAACTGTAAGCCAGCCCCAATTAAATGTTGCCTTATAGGAGTTGCCTTGGTCATGGTGTCTGTTCACAGCAGTAGAACTAAGACCCCTCCCGTGTCTAGCATGCCCTTCTCTTCACTCTCAGCTCAACACCTCTAAATCTGCCCTTAACTTAGCTGCTCGATTACCTTCTCCTTGCTCAGCACAGTAAATCTGTCCTCAGCTTAGTTGTGTTTCTAATCTCCCTCCTGCTACCCCAGGCCCAGTTGGGGAAGCAGCCAATGGCCACTCCACTCGAGATCTCACATGGCTGGTGGCTCTCTCTCCCTTAGAAGCATGGTGAATTTTCTTTCCACTTCCTGGGTCTCCTAGCCTGCCTCTTCCACCCAGCCATTGCCCTCTAGCATCTTTATTGATCAATCAAGAATCAACTGAGGAAGAGAAATCTACGTAGCCTGGAGTGATGGATGGCTCACCAGTTAGGAGCGCTGACTGCTCTTCCAGAGGTCCTGAGTTCAATTCTCAGCACCCACATGGGGGAGCTCTATAGGATCAACAGTTGCATTGTTACTAGGGAACAGAACCTTCAGTGTTCACAGGCAGACTCCCAGTCAAAGACTCCCTACAGTGGTGGTTGTGCTTCTCTTACCTGGAGATTTCCAGATCCTACCCTGCAAATGCTGTTAGCAATGAGTCAACTTTCCTGTCTAGTTTCTCAGCTCACCTGAAGTTTGGGAGTTATTAGCCCTTTAAAAGCCAACAAGAGCAAGAAAAGGCTTACTGGGCTTCTACTTCCACATCACAGTCCATAATAACAAGAGAAGCCAAGGCAGGAACTGAAGCAGAGATCATGGAGGAATGCTTGTTCTTTATGGCTTGTATTGTTAACAGGACTACCTGCCTAGGAAGTCATATCCCATCAATCAAGAAAATGCCCCCACAGACATGTGCGTAGGCCAATCTGAAGGCAATTCTACAGTGCTGGTTTCTTCTTGCCAGATGCCTCTAATTTGTGTCAAGTAGGCAAAAACTAGCCAACACATAGTCATATGTAATTTTTAGAATGGTTTGTTATTCCCCCAAAGAAATATCATTAGTAGTCACTCACTATCCAACCCTGCCCTTATGTTCCCAGCCCTTTGTAACCAGCCATGTACTGTCTGTCACTGTAGATATACCTAATCCAGTAACTTTGTAGGAGCTGAGTCATACACTAGCTGGCCTTTAGTAACTGGAATTCTTTCACTTACATTCTTCAGAGTTATTTGTGGTTTTGCCTGTAACAGTATTTCATTATTTTACCAGGCCAAATAATATCACAATATATGGATGGATATACCATATTCTATCCATTCATCAGGTAACTGTTACCACCTTTTGATTTTCTTTGTATCTGTGTATGTTTGTGTACATTATTAGTATGTATATGAGTGCATGTGTCATATGTATGTATCAGAGAACAACCTGGGTTGCCGTCTACCCTTTTCTCTTCCTTTTTTGAGATAGGTTCTCTTACTGGTCTCGAACTCCCCAAGTAGGCAAGGCCAGCAAGGCCCAGCAATCTCTCTGTCTCCACTTGCTTCTCCAGCCCCAGACTGCAAGAGTGCACCATTATACCTGGTTTTGTTTTTTTTTTTTTTTTTAAGCTGGGTTCTAAAGTTGACACTCAAGTCCTTATGTTTGCAAGTCAAGACTTTTATTGACTAAGCTCTCACCCCAACATTTGTTTTTTTGAAATAGAGCCTCACGTAGCCCAGGCTTGTCTTGCACTGAAAAGAAAATCAGTTGAAGATAACCTTGAACTTCTTGGCCCTCCTCTCTCTGCTTTCCAATTCTGTACCACCATGTCAGCTTCCCTTTTGATATATTTTTTTTAAACCATCCTACTATACACATACAAGTTTATGTGGACATATGTTTTCAGTTACCCTAGGTGCATGTTAAGAGTAGAATTATGTGATAGCAATCCTATGTCTAACACTTTTAGAAAGTACCAAGCTGGTTTGAAAAGTGGCTGTAACATTTTTACATATAGACCAACTCTTTCCCACTTCCCTGATTACACTAAGATAACAATAAAATACCATTTGCTCTGCCATTTTCACTATCACCAGCCTAGTGAGTACAGCTTGCAGGTTTTATTTGCATCTCTGCAAACACTATCATTGATTTAAGTTCAAGTGCTTACTAGCCACTTATACCTCTTCTTTAAGCAAACTCTTCGGAACTTTCACTCAGTCCTATTGTTGAGTTACAAGTGGTTGTGTGAAACTTGTCCTCTGAGCCACACTGCCATCTTTAGGAGTGAGTTCTGTTGGTCTGCTCTCGAAACACTACCATAGCTAGGCTTTTTGACTACTGACATTCCCTCTTACAAGGAGAGGGAAGGAGAGTCATGAGACCTTTTCTTTTCTTAGTAATCTGTCAACTCTTGCAACAAGCCATTCTGGTTACAATTCTGACCAAATTATACATGGCCTTGGGGAAGGGCTGGAGGATATAGGGAAGGACTGAGGGAGGTAGTTCTACCTACACAGCCACAGGGAAGTCATTTTCCATACTGAGAGCAGACTGTCCAGTCTGGCTGCTTTCTGATCACCAATACTTCTACCCAGAAACCCACACTCACTGCTCTGTGCATAAGCCTAATAAATTTATTGGTTCTCCTAGATGAACAATAGTCTATCCATTGAGACCTCCGAAGGAGGGGCAAATGTTTCTTATGTCTCTTCCAGGGAAGGAATTTTAGCCACACAGCTGTTTCATCTATATTCTGGATACAAGACCCTTGTCAGATAAATGATTTGCAAGTGTTTTTCTCCCATTGTCTGTGCTGCCCTTTCATGTTATTGATGGTGTTTTGAGGGGTTTGATGAGAACAGTCTCATAGGCTCCTATATCTGAATGCCTGATCCCCAGGTGGTGGAACTGTTTTGAAAGGATTAGGAGGTACAGTTTGGTTGGAGGAGGTATATCACTTGGGGCAGGTTTTGAGAAGTTTCAGAAACTCATCACATACACACACACATAAGAAACATTTGCCCCTCCTTCGGAGGTCTCAATGAATAGACTAATGTTCATCTAGGAGAACCAATAAATTTATTAGGCTTATGCACAGAGCAGTGAGTGTGGGTTTCTGGGTAGAAGTATTGGTGATCAGAAAGCAGCCAGACTGGACAGTCTGCTCTCAGTATGGAAAATGACTTCCTGTGGCTGTGTAGATAGACCTGCCTCCCTCAGTCCTTCCCTATATCCTCCAGCCCTTCCCCAAGGCCATGTATAATTTGGTCAGAATTGTAACCAGAATGGCTTGTTGCAAGAGATGACAGATTACTTGGAAAAGAAAAGGTCTCATGACTCTCCTTCCCTCTCCTTGTAAGAGGGAATGTCAGTAGTCAAAAAGCCTAGCTATGGTAGTGTTTCGAGAGCAGACCAACAGAACTCAGAGAGAGAGAGAGAGAGAAAGAGAGAGAGAGAGAGAGATCACACTCATAATAGTGTAATAAAAATATTTTTAAGGAATGTAAAGCACAAATATTTGAAATTTTCCTTTAGTGAGTATCTAGATGCTCGATGTTATTGATGATTGGAAATGTTGCATTGGCTGAAGCACACTCTGAACCAGAGTCAGAAAAGCATTTCTGTAGAGTTTTAGAGCTGTACTGCTTATTACAGCTTCTGTTCTTGACAATGTCTATGTTACAAGGCAGAGGTGCATAGGCTTGGATAATGTTTGCACTCACATCATTAATACCAAGAGTCTGTTCCGAGATCACACTTGTGGAATCCAGTCTAATTTTCCCTTTGTTCTACCATGTCCAGTTCATCTACAAGATACTGTTCTAACTCGTTAGAGACTTGAAATATACACGGTACATAAATGAGATATGATTTTTCTAAAGTTAAACACCAAATGCTTGTTTTAAAAGATTTCCTGTATGGTTACTGGTTACATTTTTTTAAAACAAGCTCTGGGTGTTAATTTCACTGTCTTCGTTGTTCAGACCTAGATATCACTGTGTTATTCTGTCAGTCACTGCAACAAACTCAGCTTCATGATGCCTACGTGTCGTGTTCTGCCTGGGGAAGACTGATATCCCCCAACAGCAGTATAAATTTTTCTTTGAGTGGCTAGGAAAGGAGGATCTCAAATTCAAGGCCAGTCTTGGATACACACTAAGTACCAGGCCAGCTGTCTTAGTTAGAGTTTTATTGCTGTGAAGAGACACCATGAGCAAAACAATAATTAAAAAGAAAGCATGTAATTGGGGCTGGCTTACAGTTCAGGGGTTTAGTCCATTAGCATCATGGCAGGAAGCATGGCAGGATGCAGGCAGACATGGGGTTAGAGAAGGACCTGAGAGTTCTACATCTAGATTAGCAGACAGCAGAAAGTAGCAGTAAACCATTGAACCTGGTTTGAGCTTCTGAGACCTCAAAGCCCACCTCTTAGTGATACACTTCCTCCAACAAGGCCACACCTCCCAATAGTGTCACTGCTAAAGAGCCTATGGGGCGATTTTTATTCAAACTACCACAGCAGCTTAGGTGATCTGACTTCTTGTCTTACCTTCCCCCCACCCCACAAAAAAAAAACAAAACAACAACAACAACAACAACAAAAAAAACCCAATAACTTGGTAGGAGAAACTTTCCTGTGGCCTCTATACTGATAAACATAGAGGACATTGCTCATTACAGCAGTATGTTGACTCCATTCAATCTTTGTTTCAGGTTTCAGGTCAGGACATGTTTTGGCTTCTCTTTACTGATAAGATACTCATTGGATTTGCTTCAAGCTATTGATGCCAGCAACTCAGCAGAATTTCA
The DNA here is from genome assembly GCA_019843815.1 of Montemys delectorum. Taxonomy (NCBI): domain Eukaryota; kingdom Metazoa; phylum Chordata; class Mammalia; order Rodentia; family Muridae; genus Montemys; species Montemys delectorum. Next base: position 13,119 of record JADRCD010213229.1, read on the forward strand.
TTTGCGTAATCTTTTCTTGCCTGTATCCAGTGACATAGATTTAGAAACTCCCTTTGTTATAAATTACTGACCCTTCACTTGGGTCTTGCAGATTCCTGAGAGATGACTAAAAGCAGAATAAAGCATGGCATCTCTGCTTTTGGTTTATATCTGCTGTCTTTGTCATAAGACTTTTCGGCGTCTGCTCAACTCTGCATATAGACATATAAATCATTCAAGGGTCTGTCTGAAACCCATGATTCAATGTTGATTTACCCTAAATTTGCCTAGCTTATCCCAAAACCCTTCAAGGTTCAAGGTACAAAAATAAAAATAATGGAACTGTTTTACTTTCAGATTTTAAACGTCCTTATGCAGTCCCCCGAAAATGCACCTGGAAGTCTCCAGTCATTGTCCTAAACTTGGAGTCACCTTGGATTCCAGCAACCATCAAGTCTCTCAGACAGATAATTCCATTAGAGCACTATCCCACCTAAGAGAACTTACCTCAGAATGAGAGTTGGTGCTGCTCCCAGTACGCCAAACAGTAGCAGTCATTTCATGGGAACCTAATAGTCCCCTCAACTGATTAAGATTTCTCTGGAACCACCTTTAGACATCGGGGCTAAGATAGTGTTCAGCGGGTCCACTTGACTAGATTGTTTAGCTATGTGCACCTCTGTCCTTTGATTAAAAGCACGTCTGAAATGCTCATCCATCTTTTCAACGTGACCATACAGATTAAAATTCTTTCCTGCCGTTCACAACTTCTTACATTTGCTTTCTTTGGTGGGAGGTATGGCTGTGAGGTAGAAGAATAGGCAGGGAGTGAGTTCTAGAAGACCTTAAACCAAGGCCAAAAACTGGGAAAGATGAAAACACCCTTACTGAGGCTCACTAGAACTGACTGGAGCATTGGAGCAAATACAAGAGCACCAAGGGAGTCAGAAGGTACTCTGTGATGACTTAGAATACCACATCCCACGTCCCTGGGTAGAGATTTAAGTAGCTAACTAGAGCCAGGATCCATGAAGGATTTTCTGCAGAACAACATGTAACAGAACATGGATGAAAAAGCTTGCCCTATGCAAATGACCCTCAGAGGCACAAACTGTGACACAAAGGCTTCACTGTTTGTATAGCATTGTCTTTGCGCTGAACTCTTTCTCCCTGCTCTGGCCCAGGCCCACTTCCTTCCTTGGAAGTGTGTCTTTTTCTACTACACTGTTCCAAGTCTTGCTCCTCTCCACATGGCTTTTCCAAAATTCTTATTCTGGACACGGAAACCTGGAACTCATTTGGCAATTCCCTCAAACCCCAATATCTATTCTATTTTATTTACTGGAACTGTGAGACTAGGGTCTCTGACTTGAGACTTTAGTTGTATATTAAAACTTTATTGAATGCATTTTATCTTTTAAATATCTGTTAATTATACATAATAACATTTCGTTATGGTATTTTCATACATACATATTTTTTCATAATATTCACCTCCCCTAATTGTCTCTCTCGTCTGCTTTCCAGTCTTGTTCTTTCTTTCCCAGCTTGTCTTTTTTCTTCTTTAATTGTGTGGGGGTGGGGTGGGTGTGTGTGTGTGTTTGTGTGTGAAGCAATGAGTTTAGTTACAGGAACATGGGGTAACTTACCAGTGGCCACACCACTGTAGAAAATATTTCTTCCTCCCACAGAAATTACTAACTGTGTATGTATCTTCCAGCCAAAATGCATTTCAAATCCCATATACTAGAGAGGTGTCGGATTAAAAACAAGAGCTACAAAGAAATGCATGCAGCTGAAGATTCAAGAAACAAGTGTACATGCAAAGAGAACTGGAGATATGCTGTCTGTTTAAAACTGAATACTAAGGAATCTTGTATAGTCCATCCCATAAGCAGAGCATGTTAAAGAATGGGTGAGACTGTGAACTGAAATAAACAGACATTTTAGAGTAGGCGGACCACAAAGGAACTGCGTCAAGGAAAGGGGACAGTGTGTGGTGATGGCTAGCCGATAGGAGTCAGTCATATGGTGTCCTTCCTCCCACCTCAGCATTTTATGTCAGTTGATCTTTGCCATTCTGATTGGGGTAAAATAAAATCTCAGAGTACTTTCGATTTGTATTTCCCTAATAGCTATTTTTTTTTTGAGATATTTCTTAGACCTTTTCCTCTCCCTCTCCTTTTCCCCCTCCCTCTCCCTGTCTCCCTCTCTCCCTCCTTCTCCCACTCTCCCTCTCCCTCTCCCTCTCCCTCCTCCTCCTCCTCCTCCTCCTCCTCCTCCTCCTCCTCCTCCTCCTCCTCCTC
>JADRCD010213231.1:0-40970 GCA_019843815.1 Montemys delectorum
CTTCCTTCCTTCCTTCCTTCCTTCCTTCCTTCCTTCCTTTCTTTTTTCTTCCTTTCTTTCTTTCTTTTTTAATCAAGCCAATAGAGAATCTTACCTTTGTGCATCTGAAAGCTCAACTGAGAGCATTAGCCATAAACAATATATAGAAAAGAGTCCACTATCAAGTCTTTAGAGATTGAGTGGTGCTATGGAGAAGTAAAAGGTAGAGACTATGGAGAAGCTTAAGGGAAATCGGGATTGGGTAGCAAGCAACAGTCCCAGAAAGAAAGCTTATGAGGGGGCTTCACTGAGAAGATGAAGTCAGAGCAAAGACTTGAGGGAGATGTCACCGAAAAGGTGAACTAAAGATAATGTTTCTGGAAGAAGAACCGTTAAAGCCTGGGTACAAAGAAGAAAGAATCTGATGAAATGACTTTGTCACACTGAGCCAGGAAAGGTTTTGAAAGGGCACTTTATATCACATAGAGCCTCAGGCATAGAGCAAGCATAAGAAGGTTTTTTTTGGGGGGGTTGGTTTTTTTTATTAGATATTTTCTTTATTTACATGTCATATGGTTTCTCCTTTCCCAGTTTTCCCTCTTAAAAAAAAATACCAAAAAACAAGAACAAACCCCTGTTGCCTCCCCCCTCCCCCTGCTTGCCACCCCACCCTCTCCCACTTCCTGGCCCTGGCATTCCCCTACACTGGGGCACAGAACCTTCACAGGGCCAAGGGCCTCTCCTCCCATTGATGACCGACTTTGCAATCCTCTACTATACACATACTGCCAGAACAATCAGTCCCACCATGTATAGTCCTTAGTTGGTGGTTGAGTCCCTGGGAGCTCTGAGGGTACTAGTTAGTTCATATTGTTGTTCATCCTAAGGGGCTGCAAACCTTTCAGCTCCTTTGGTCCATTCTCTAACTCCTTCATTGGGGACCCTGTACTCAGTTCAATGAATGGCTGTGAGCCTCTATTTCTGTATTAGTCAGGTACTGTCAGAGCCTCTCAGGAGACAGCTATATCAGGCTGGAGTGCCCTTCCTTCAGTCTCTGCTCCATAGTTAGTCTCTGCAACTCCTTAGAGCAAGAACAAGAATGTTTTTAAAAGCTAATGTGAGAATCCAGATGGGACACAGTCAAAGTTTAGAAAAAAAAATAGTTCTCATCAAATCTGACTGCAGTGTTTGGAGCCTAAGTCATTTTAAGGATGGAGTTGATAATGGGGAATCTTTCAAACAAAGTAGGCTGAAAGGAAGATCGGGGTTAAGTTCATTAGGTAAGAGCAGTCTGTTAGATGTTCACTTGAAGGTGCCAGGTAGGAAGTAGTTGTTGGGAGTCTAGAGTTTGGGAAAATATTCAAGTTTAAGTTATAATTTTAGGAGGCGTTGACAGACAGATGATGTTTAAACTCATAGTGCGTTATGGGACAAACCTCACAGTTGGAATAAGTAATAATAAATAATCAAATAGTTTTATAAGTAGAATATGTGCTTGGGATACTTCACTATTAAAAAAATACTGTAAAAGGAGAAAACCTGGAAGCAAGGGGTGTAACACCCTTGAATCTTGCCATTCAGCATCACTTATATCAATGGAAAGCTCATCTCTCTGATTCCACCTACACATGCTAAGTCAGAACTACATGATAACAAGATACCAAGGGTGATCTGTTCCTCTTTTTCAGCTTGATAAGCCCTACTCTCCAGAATCAGACAATTAACTATGTCAAACGTACTAATAGGTCAACAATGAAGATGATAATTATTTGCCTTATGATTATTAAGATCCTTGGGAACCTTGACCAGAACAGATTTGTCCTTGTCAGGGTTGCTTAGTGACTAAATTATATTTAAGCAAATGGAGATAGCTCAGTGGTAGAGTGTCTGCATAGCATGTTTAAGACTCTGAGTCATTTTCAACATACTCCTTCCCCTATTAAAAAATAGATTAAAGAGAAAGTAGGAAAAAGGGGAGTTGGGAATAGAATGTATAAAGAAGCTTTTCATGCAATGGCGTGTCTAATGAGGGCTAAGAAATGGGTAGCAGCTGGTAAGGCTCACAGGACCAAAAAAAAGTGTTTTATTGTTTTAAGATGAAAGAAAGAACCGATTTGGGTGAAAATGATCTAAGACTTACTTTTGAAAGCAGTTGAGCCAAAGAATATCACATCTATTCCAAATCCCATGATGCAGTTCTCATTTTGACAGTAATAATAATAATAAAAGGACTCCTGATCCATTTTGCTCATCTTTGAGACTCCACTGAGAAATAGTGTATAGCTCAGAAAACAGAGATGTCATTATGGCCTCTGCTGTATGAAGTGAGCACAGTTCCTGAGTTCCTGTAAGTATCTTGTTAGGTGTATCTATCCATGAGGGCTTAGAAGCCATACAAGAAAAGAAAAGAAAAGAAAAGAAAAGAAAAGAAAAGAAAAGAAAAGAAAAGAAAAGAAAAGAAAAGAAAGAGAGAAAGAGAGAAAGAGAGAAAGAGAGAAAGAGAGAAAGAGAGAAAGAAAGCACATGTCTTCAAACACAGAACATAGATCCTCAAACATGATGTAAAACATCCTATCACCCAAAGAAGATCCACTATGTCCTTCACAGTAAATTCCCTATCCAGTGAGAAGCAACCACTGACCAGATTTCTCCTGTGACAGCTTAGTTTTTTTCTGTTACTACGAGGGGAATCATGCAGTATGCATTCCTTTGTGTTGAACTTCTTTCAATCACAGTGCACTTGAGATTCTTTGTTACATGTGTCAAGTAGTTTGTTCCTTTTGACTGACGACTCAAAATCCCTTTGTACGGATACCACACTATCTACTTAAGAACTCCTCTGTGGATGGATATTTGGGCTTTTTCTGCTGTGAAGTTGTTCTGAGTAATGCTGCTGTGAAATTCTGAAACAGATCCTTTAGTATACATTTAAAAGTGGCACTGCTGATCATAGGGGCCAATGAGTGCTTAATTTTATGAGAAACTACCAGGCAAGTCAATCAAAGTGTCTGACTGACCGTGTCTAAGATTTTCATTTACTGAAGACCATCATCACCAGCAATGATTTATGTTTACTCATTCTGATGCAGTCTTCTGTAGTAGTCACTGCTAAAATATTACTTCTCTGGCTAGTCAAGATAGTATGATTTGTTTGCATGATAGTGATAAAAGTCATATCTCTCTTCTTCAACTGCTTTTCAACAAAGAAAAAGATATTTCTGCATGTGAAAGGAGTGATTCAACTGGGGAGATTTGCAATGAGGAATCGGGACTTTGTGTTGACGACAACTTTCCTGGATGATATAAAAGCTTTACCAATCTCCTATGAAAAGGGAGAATATTTTGGATTTTTGGAAACCTATGGGACTCACTACAGTAGCTCTGGGTCCCTGGGAGGACTCTATGAAATGATTTATGTCTTGGATAAAGCTTCCATGAAGGAGAAAGGTATGCTGAGAAATAGAATTCTAGCTACAAATGTGGTTCTGACTGGGTATCGTTGCTTTCATTATCCCCTTTCAGTAAACTCTTAGAACGAAATAACTTAATAATCTCTTCCTTTGAAGGAATTCTTTTTTGCCCTTTGGCATCTAGCAGTCTATCAAATAGCTCATTGATTTCCAGTTTGAATAACCTCGCTTGCTCCCAAACTACTCAATAGTATTACTGAGAAATGCACCAAATCATATTATAATACAATGCCTATTAATGGAAATATAGTTTCTAAGGAAACATTATTTAAGATGTGGAAGAGGATATAAAAAACAATCCATATAACTTATCTCTTAAGCCTCAGACTAGCTCAATTGATGTATGATAATTGTCTTCCAAAGTATTCTTTGATGTTGGTGGGAATGAATTGCTCTAAATGTTGCCTTTGAGAGGAAGGAAGAGTCAGTATTATAGAATAAATATAATGTGTTAAAGCAAAGTTGAAAATTAGTTTTGCCTTGTATGGTGGTCATTCTAATCTGATAGCAGTAGTTCAGTTGAGGCCATATTGAATAAGACTTTGTTACACTCAAAACCATGGGGCAAAGGTAATATAGTGCTTCCCCCGTGTGTCCTCTAGAGTTGGGAGATACCTTGGGCCTAAAGATTCATCTAAGTCTTTCAAGAATAAAGTAGAAGGGCTGGAGAAATGGCTCAGAGTTTAAGGGCACTGGCTGTTCTTCCAGAGGTCCTAAGTTCTATTATCAGCTACTAGGTGGTGGCTCATAACTAGGTACAATGAGATCTAGTGCCCTCTTCTGGCATGGAGGAATACATGCAGGCAGAACATTGTATACATAATTTTTTTTTTTTTAAAAGAAGAAAGTAGAAAGTAGCTCAGATACAGTAATGACCGTAATTTCAGCTACTTAAAGAGCTGAGGTAAAAGGCTTGCTTAATGCCAGAAGTTTGAGGCCAGCTGGTTGTCACATAAAGACTTTGTTTTATAAAATAAAAATAATAAACTCAAAATGACTGTATTAATAAATCCTAGCCATAGCCAGATGTAGTGGTGCATGCCTTAAGTCCTAGCACTCAGGAGGTAGAAAGGCAGGAGGATCTCTATGAGTATTAGATCAGACTAGTCTACAAAGAGAGTTTCAGAACAAACAGGGCTATGCAGAGAGACCCATCACAAAGAAAAAAAATAACCATTTTTGCCATGAGTGATAATAACTAGTTACACCATTTCATATATGTCAGCATATCTCCTCTCCATACTCACAATAATTGGGTCTCCATGTTGGACAGAGATGTGTTGCTAAGATATACTTTCGTGGCTTCTGTGTGTATCAAGGCCACAAGTCAGGAGTGGGAAATGATGGAGATCCTAAACTCAACACTCTCCCTGTATCAAGAAACACTTCACACGTAGACAGATAGTAAAGTCAGAGCCAACTGCTCTTGCTACCTCAGTCTGGTGTTAAGTATATAGAGGCCTCCCCAGGGACATGCAACATGGAGGTGATTGACTCATTGTGCTGCCCATGGCTGTATGCACAGTATAATGAGGTTTCTGTGAGTTCCACAAGTCAAAATGGATTAATAGAATAAGGAGCATAAAAGGAACTGAACAACTGGAGTACAAAGGTTCAGCCAAGGTGATCAGAACACAGAACCCACCAGCCCAGATGTGTCTTCAAATCCAAGTTCTACAAATGAGATTCTTACTTCTGAGAAACTCGGAGCTACCTACTTAAATCTACATAGTTCTGGCCTTTGAAAATGGTTACTGGGCTAGTCCAGTGCTTTTGAAGAGAAAACTGCATTTCTGCAGCTCATCTTATGTCATTTGCATATGGAAGGATCCATTGCTGAGGTGGAAAATAAGCTCTCAGTGGTCAACTCATTTTCAGAATTCTGGGCCTCATATTTCTTAAGGGTGGGTGTAAAAAATCTAGAATTCTTTCTTCCTGGCATTGTCTTTTTTTTTTTTTTTTTCTCAATACCTTAAATCCTCCCTCTTCCCTTCTCACTGGAAATATAATTCTTCATTTGTCCCTACAAGCACACAAGAAATACATATTGGATGAATTAAACTCTAGATTAAACTTAGTTTCCCTAAATAAAACATTGCAGGTTTTATAGGAGAGCATCAAAAGGAGAAATATGAACGAAAGCTGAAGGACTCATTACCCCTAAAGGTATAGGTATTGAGGAAGGTCTATTTACCCTTAAAGGATCTGTTGAAATACACAGTATATTATAATAAATTACAGACTTCAAGGAATCTAAGGATATAACTGCTTGGATAGGCATAGGTCGCAGACTTAACTTCCAAGATTGTTATTTGTGAACATTCATATTATCAGCCAAAAAGAAGTTGCCGTATATTCAAATCATCTGTCCCAAACAAATGGGTACTGTTCTGTGATTCTGTAGAATCAAGTGAAAGTAAATGATATTTCATAAGGTTAATACGAGAATTAAGTTAGCTAACTCATACAAGATGTTTAGAATGATGTCAGGTATATTATAACTACTCCATGCATGTTAGGATGCTGCTTTTTCCTTTGGGTAGCATATAGGATTCTACTATAAACATGTTGGCTGATCTATATCCTTTTTCAAGCAGGTGATAAATATAATATGTACTTCACTACTAAGTTGACAAGGCAAGTGAAAGTATGCCACTAGATTCCCGTAAAAAGACAAGGCAGGGAAGACATGATATTTAACCTTTGAGTCGATAATGGTGTCTAAGAATATACATGTATTTGTTATGAAATAGTAAGGTTAGAATTTATTTGTGATGTTAATCAACAATATCAAATAACCTTCATATAAATCTGTAATACAGGTGTTGAACTGAATGATGTAAAGCGGTGTCTTGGGTTTCAACTGGATGTATCTCTACATATTCCTCTACATACAAGCTTAGAGGGACCATCACTCACAGCAGGTGCTAATAAGAGTGATTGCATAATGACAGGTGGTGGGAAAACTGGTAAGTATGGGCTGGTTCGTTGATTAGAGGGAGACAGGCAGAGCCAAAAGCTAAGAGTATTGCCTCGCGCAACATAATCAGCACTCCTTACCATCTTCAGTTAGAAATATTGGAATTACTCATGGAGAATGATTTTGTGTTGCCTCGGTCACTATGAGCACAGGTAGCCCACAGATATATATATATATATATATAATGTCGGTGTCATTGCTGTGCAAGGGGCTGCTCCTCATACACTGATTTGTATATCTTTTATGACAATGACAGAAAACTAGGGTGGAAAAGTGTGTTAAGGACCAGTTTCTTTTTCTCCTTAATTTTTTCACAAGGTTTGAAATGGGCTAATGTAGAGTCTTGTGTCAAGTTCCGAGAACAAGACCTAAATCATACTCCTAGAGTTACTTTCAACTTGGCTTCATTAGCTAAGTTTTCCTCAGCACCCAACCAGTGCAACACTTGTTTTGGAACTCTAAATGTCTTCGTTAAAGTATAACCTTCTCTTGTTAATGTTTAGCAAATTTACAAGCATGAAGGTGTGCTGGAGGCACCACATCTTCCCCTAATTAGAAATACTTAAAATTATTTTGATTTAAAAATTTTTATTAAACTTTTTATTTTCAATAAAAAAATGCTTCTGATTCATCTCTAAAGAGATAACTGATGGTGAAGGAACTATAGGGAAGAAAGCCAGCCATTGTTTAAAGCATATCTACTTGTGGATATAATTGGCACTACCAAAGAGAATCACCATCTTACACCATTCGGTTATTGGCATGACCTTAAGCTACTCGTTCTACCACATCACCTCAGATTTCTCAATTGTACCAATGATGATAGATAAACAAAAATATCTTGTGGTTCTTCTTCAGTTCTAAAACTTCATGACTCTAAAAGTTTTAGAAGTGTTTAGAGTGTTTGAGCTTAGAGAGAAACAAATTAAAGGGAATAGGATTTGGGAGTAGGAACAAGTTTATTTTTATATAATTTTTTACACACTGTTTGTATAATACCAAGATAATTTAACATGTACTACACACAATAAAATTATGAAGAAAATTTTTCAAAAATATATAGAATACACACAAAGTCATATTAATTTCCTTATATGTACTTATATCTATATGATGAGATATAAGTTACTAATCTATCTAGATCAATTGTACCACTGTTATTTTTCAAAAGATAGGTGATAGAAATCTACAATTGACTACTGAGGAAAAAAATGCCCTCCTAGATTATGGAGGGGAGATTTATGTGAGTAATGTTTACAATTAAACATTTGCAATAGGCTATCCTAAAAAGGCATTAATACACATTTATCAAATGCTATCCGAATAACAGAGCACATAGTTGCAAATGCTTCTTTTTTCAAGTTCTTCTTGTTCTTCTAGTAAACATCACCCGTGATAACATCATAGATGATGTTATTTCATTCATAAGAGGAGGGACCAGGAATCAAGCAGTTCTCCTGGAAGAGAAGCTTCTCAGAGGAGCCAAGACAATTGATGAAACTGACTTTGCTAACTGGGCCTCATCCTTGGATGATGCTCCAGCTCTCATTACTCAAAAAGTAAGGAATGTTTCTCATTTTTTATTGGATATTTTATTGGATATATTATCCTCTTTCCTGGTTTCCCCTGGAAACTCTCTATCCCATCCTCCATCCCCCTGCTTCTATGAGAGTGCTTCCCCACCCACCCTCTCCCACCTCCCCACCCTGGCATTCCCCTACATTGAGGCATCAAGCCTTCACAGGACCAAAGGCCTCTCCTCTCATTGATGTCTGATAAGGCTATCTTCTACTTCATATGCAGCTGAAACCATAGGTCCCTCCATGTGTACTCTTTGGTTGGTGATTTAGTCCCTGGGAGCTCTGAGGTGTCTGGTTGGTTGATATTGTTCTTCCTAGGGGTTGCAAACTCCTTCAGTTCCTTCAATCCCTTCTCTAACTCCTCCATTGGGGACCCCATGCTCATTCTAGTGGTTGGCTTAGAGTATCTGCCTCTGTCAATGTCAGGCTCTGGCAGAGCCTCTCAGGAGGCAGCTATATCAGGCTCTTGTCAGCAAGAACTTCTTGGCATCCACAATAGTGTCTGGGTTTGGTGATTGCATATGGGATGGATCCCCAGGTAGGGCTGTCTCTGGATGGTCTTTCCTTCAGTCTCTGCTCCATAGTTAGTCTCTGCTCCACACTTTGTCTCCATATTTCCTCCCATGAGTATTTTGTTCCTCCTTAAGAGAGAAGATTGTGTCCTTTTCTTACTACACATCCCAGTAAGTTCAAATAGCAGTTGCCTTTGTAAGACAGAGGTGTCCATATTTGGATGCCCTCATGTGGCTTCTATGGAAGGAAGAATGGCAGAAAAGAAAGGCATGGGGTAGAGTCAGACCTGAATAAATTCCTGCTGCTATCTGTCACTCTCTTGGTTGGAGCCATTTCTGATTTCTACAACAGTAAATTCTGCAGCTCTCCAGGTGTTCTTGAGGATTTATTATAATAATTCATAGTCTATAGCACAGGTTGGCACAAGACAGTCACCAAGAATGAATAGTTCTCTTCCATCAGCCTTTGACTCTCTTGTTTTCTCTGGGTATCATGTATCATCTCCCACCCAGGCATCATGACTCATCTAAGAGTCATGAAATGGATCTTCATAATGCTCTGACAAACATAAAACCAAAGATGAATAATTCTTGTGGTCAGGGAATGAATCCTCTCCCTCTCTCTTTCTTATTGTCCAGTTGTGCTCAAATTCCTGAACTTCAGTGATTCTCCTACCTCAGCCTTTTGAGTAGCTAGAATTACAAACACGCTCTTTTTCTGATTTTAAGTTTTGATTCTGTTTTATCAAGCTGGGTCTAACTTTAGTCTGGCTTGTCTTGAACTCTCAGAAATCCTACCTTAGCCTCCCAAGTGCTTGGGATACAGATGTAAATCCCCAGAACTACCTCCTTTTTTTCTATAACTGTAATAATATTCAATCTAGGAAATCCTGAGTCTGCAACCTTCTTCCTCATGAAGTGGGGGACAGGAATGATATGTTACCATTGTAAGGATGTAATTACTGATGCTATTTGGTTGCATCTTTCCACTTACTAAAAAATGTTTCCCCCATACCAGTATTGTTGGAAAGCAGTTTTTTACTTGCTTTTATAGCTTTCAATTTTCCATGTGTGCCTTATGGTTTCTCCTTTTCAGTCCAATTTATCTTTGTTTATAATATCAGTTTACATTTTACAAATGCGGACTTTTTTGATAGTACTAGTTTTTGAAGAATTTTACTTCTTTGCTCTATTTTATGGTCTTTAAAGAGTTAACTAGAGTCACTCAAACTATCTCACTTATAGGAAAGAAGAACTCAGAAATTGAATATTGCAATCAATTTCTGCATTTTGGTTATAGACCTGAAGCCTTTAGTAGAAGTGCACACACAACTTCACACAAGCTTGGTAAGCTAAGGTAGGAGGACTTCAAGTTCAAGGTGTGACTAGTCACCTCGGAGAAACTCTGTCTTAAAATTGAAAACAAAGATGAAGGAGGAAGGAAGAAAGGAAGGTACAGAGGGAGGGAGGGAAGGAAGGAAGGAAGGAAGGAAGGAAGGAAGGAAGGAAGGAAGGAAGGGAGGAAGGAAGGGTAGGAAAAAGGAAAAAAGGAAGGAAGATAGATGAATAGACAGACAGACAGATACATAGATAGACAGATATAGATAGGTAATAGATAGATAGATAGATAGATAGATAGATAGATAGATAGATAGATAGATAGATAGATAGATAGATATAGACAGATGATAGATAGATGATTGATAGATAGATAGATAGATAGATAGATAGATAGATAGATAGATAGATAGACATAGACAGATGATAGATAGATGATAGATAGAAGATAGATAGATAGGTAGATAGATAGATAGATAGATAGATAGATAGATAGATAGGTAGATAGGTAGATAGGTAGATAGGTAGATAGACATAGACAGATGATGGATGATAGATAGATAGATAGATAGATAGATAGATAGATAGATAGATAGACAGATAGATATTTACATAGGTATAGATAGGTGATAGATAGATGATAGATAGATAGATAGATAGATGATAGATAGACAAATGATAGATTGATAGATAGATAGATAGATAGATAGATAGATAGATAGATAGATAGATAGATAGACTGGTGATGCAAGCATGAACCAATGAGTTAACCTAGAACAACAGCAACAAAAACGGCATTTCCCATTAATTAGACAAAATGAAAGTGAAAAAATTGGCTAGAATAAGAAGATAAAATCAAAAGAAGCCCATTTTTTAAATATAAATTTTATTCAATACACTATTATGGATTCAGTAATAAAATTTTAGCCAGAAGATTTTAAGTAAGGAAAGAATTGAAGACCCAGCAGATGACATCAAGCTGGCTTGTTCTCTCAGCTCTGTAAACTAAGTTCAGTCTGTCCTTTACAAAGGGATCCAAGACTGGTCTCTGGTAAATAGTGCAGCATGTTTTAGAGCTGGCAATTCACATCTGCGGGAATAAAGGCTCTACTGAAATGTCCCCACTGTATTTACTAGAATATTCAAAGACACTCATCAGCTCAGTTAACACAGTGCCCTGGCTGCATCAAGCACATAGTGTATCCTATTTACCATTCGGATCTTCAGATTAGTAAAGATTCTGTCCACTCTAGTTGTCTAAGTTTCCTCCTCCATAAATTGAAAGCCTACTTAATTCACATCAATGTCCTACCTGGAGAAATGGCAGCTGTATTTTTCCAAGCACTACTTTGTAAGTATACCTTCTTACAGAGAATATTTCAAAAAGGAGAAACTGTTATATTTTTGGTTAAATTCCCTGGGTATTTTTAAATCCCCAAAGAGAAATGAAATACAATTAAATTTGACCTTCAAGCACAGTATGGTAACATCTACCTGTAATCCCATCTATTCAGTAGGATGACATAGAAGAATGACAAGTTTAAGGTCAGTCCTGGACAACCTAATGAGCCCTTGTCTCAAAAAGATAAAAATGGGTCTTCAGATACATCTTAAGGGTAAAGCACTTGCCTAGCACAGACAATGACCTATACTCAACACCCATGTGATAACACACACACACACACACACACACACACACACACACACACCAAGTTTAACCTTAAAATAGATTGTAAGGAGCTTTGCTCTTAGAAGTCTTGTGGAAGTGGAACTCTGGGTGACCGGTTACTTCTTTCAGTAGGTAATTACAGTCTGTGGTCAGTAGATCTCCTTTAGGCAAGGAGGAGGATTCTTTTGTCTGTAGATATGTCAAGCACTAGGGATGCTCCTAATACAAAAATAATTATCTTTCTACATAATCATACTAACTCTACAGACTCTGTTGATTACCAGAGGAAGTCAGGACTGGAACTTAAACAGGTCAGAAAACAGGAGCTGACGCAGAGATCATGGAGAGATGTTTCTTACTGGCTTGCTTTCCCTGGCTTGCTCAGCCTGCTCTCTTATAAACCCAAGACTTCCAGCCCAGAGATAGCACCACCCACAAGGGGCCCTACCCCCTTGATCACTAATTGAGAAAATGCCCCATAGCTGGATCTCATGGAGGCACTTTCCCAACTGAAGCTCCTTTCTCTGTCATAACTGCAGCCTGTGTCAAGTTGACACACAAAACTAGCCAATACAATTGACCCCTTGTCAACTTGACACACAAACACATCACTATTAAGCCTCAACCCTTATGTTCTTATTCATCCCCAAGATCTAAAGTCCCACAGTCTTTACATATTAAAAGTCCAATCAATTTAAAATGTCCAATATCTTTTAAAATTCAAAGTCTCTTAACTGTGGGCTCCACTAAAACACATTCTTCCTTCAAAAGGGAAAAATATCAGGGCACAGTCACAATCAAAAGCAAAACCAATGTCTGGGATCCAACTCATGATCTTCTGGGCTCCTCCAAGGGCTTGAGTCACCTCTCCAGCTCTGCCCTTTGTAGAATACATCTTGTCTTCTGGGCTCCAGATGCCTGTACTCCACTGCTGCTGCTGTCCTTGGTGGTCACTGCATGGTACTGTTATTCCCAAAACACTGCTGTAACTAGGCTTTACCAATAGCCTCTTGTAGACTGTCTTTACGGTGCCAAGCCTCAACTCCTTTGCATGACACCTTCAGTCCTGGGTCATCAATTGCAAACTGAGGCTGCACCTTCACCAATGGTCTTCTATGACCTCTCACTGTGCCGAGCCTCAGCTGTTCTTCATGACCCCTTCGTGCTGTCAAAACCAGTACCACCTGGGTGACTCTTACACATTACCAAGTCCTGCTGCAGCACAAGGTACAACCTTGGCTATCTCTGGAACACAGCCTCTTAGTGCTCTCAGAAAACACTTCCCAGAAGATGTCACCTCAATGATGCTGATCTCTTCTTAATCACCGCTAATTTCTTAGCTCCAGCTAACCAGCATCAATAGTCTCAGTAATGCAAAGTTTTCTTTTCAGTAGTTCCGGTATCTTGTTAATCACAGCTGATATTTCAGCCCCAGCTAACCAGAACCACAGAATCTTCACAATCAAAACAACATGGCCCTGATAAGAATCTTTAATCTTCCCTCTGAAATTTCACAAGCCAGGCCTCCATCTCTGCACTGTTCTCAACATGATCTTCCAAGCTCCTACAGAATATCCTACATAGTTCTTAACAGCCAGTGACTACTCTTCTAGCCCAAAGTTCCAAAGTCCTTCCACAGTCTTCCCCAAAACATAGTCAGGTTGTCACAGGAATACCCCACTTCTGGTACCAATTTGTCTTAGTCAGGGTTTCTATTCCTGCACAAACATCATGACCATGAAGCAAGTCGGGGAAGAAAGGGTTTATTCAGCTTACTTTTACATGGCTGTTGATCACCAGAGGAAGTCAGGACTGGAACTCAAACAGGTCAGGAAGCAGGAGCTGATGCAGAGGCCATGGAGAGATTGTTCCTTACTGGCTTGCTTCTCCTGGCTTGCTCAGCCTGCTCTCTTATAGAACCCAAGACTTCCAGCCCAGAGATAGCACCACCCACAAGGGGCCCTACCCTCTTGATCACTAATTGAGCAAATGCCTCACAGCTGGATCTCATGGAGGCACTTTCCCAACTGAATTTGTGATAACTGCAGCCTGTGTCAAGTTGACACACAAATCTAGCCAGTACGGTGATCTACATACTTAAGGTTGCCAGGTTCATCTTGGAAGAACAACCAGGAAGTCCCATTATACTAAGTAAAACAATTGATGATTATGATGCTAGTGATATATGTTGTTTCCTATACTAAAGGGACCATGGTGGTACTATACTAAATAAAGCTTTCGATATTCCAGTATCTAACTCTTGGCCTCTCTCCATACAGAGTATATAGGCTGGCCTATTGTCTCTGTATTTACTTTTGTCATAGTCTTTGATTTTCAGAAAAAAATGTTAATTGTACTTTCAGCTTGGTTGTATCCTGATACAAATATTCTACATTTCTTCTCCACGGACTAGCTGAACTTTGGGGGGGGGGGTGAGTTCCCCTTATATCCACTGTTACAATCAAATCCTTACAATGTCAGCAGAGAGACACTACATCTATTACAGATTACTAGAGAGATACGAAGCTTACAACTTCTGCCAAAGCAATAGCAGCTAGATGAGTATAGCTGTAATTTAATACACTGGCTTCCTGTAAGGTTTTTGTTTTGCCATTATAAGAAACATGATTATGTAAGCCTGCTTCGTTTTCTAAAAGGATGTTATGTAATACAGTGTTCTCTTCATGGGAACTCATGGGAAATATTAGTCCTTAATCTCGTTTTTGATTCTCCTGGATTTCTCATATCCCTGGGATTGATAAATTCCATTGTTATTCAGTGAACTAGAAGATGTAGCCACATTTGTTGCATACCTGGTATAAATGAATGTGTTCTTCTGGCTTGAATTGTATTCCTTGGTATCCCTTTTGCCCCTCAGCTTGTCTGTTCTCAGCTTTTCCATTTTCCCATTCCCCTTCACCACTCTCACCTTTGAATAATCTACATTCAGTCTTTCTCAAATGCCAGGAGGTATAAATGAGTGTTGAACAGATCTACCACTTTGTTTCTGTTATACAATTCTTATCAGACATGCACTGGATGTTGCTGACAAGTAGTGCCTTTATGGGCCAGATGTTAGAGTTCTGTGGGCTAAAGTCATAATGGCAGAGTGAACGTTGTATCTAACTCTCTTGTACGGGGTAAAAGGTAATTCTCATTCTATTATGAAACCACATTTGGTACACATTGCTAATTGCTTTGGGTGTCTGGAAGAGATGTTAATGTAATTAATATCAAACTTGGTATTTTAGCAAGTTTTATTATAAACTGTGTCCACTTAAATATATCTACAATGACAAGAGAGCTATTGAGCATAGGAGAAAAACTCAAAACCTTTTTTAACTTAATAGAAGATAAACTTGGTCATAAAAAGATGGGGTGTGCAGAAAGGCTTGCAGGGCTATATGGGAACTCTCCTCTGTCTGCCTGTGGTAGTTTTGACTCCAGGATTTAAGCTTCTTAGAAACTGTCACTGCAGCCTGTCCTTCATCTTTATCTCTTTGAACACTATGTAGATAGTTTTATCAAACCATTTCCTCCTTGGCCCTCTATTCCTGTATCTTAGATTATCTGGCCTTGACTTTCTTTTGAAGTCTAAACAAGATAAATATCTTTTCTCAAAATCCAAAATAAATCTACCACATGCTTACCCAGTTTGTGCCAATGTGGCAGAATTGGGAAAAGGTTTCGTTCTTCTATATAAATAGAACAGAGCTGAAATAGAAGTTAGGGTACTATGTAGCCAAAACCATATTAGTAGACACTTGGTATGCTTTAGTAGTTCTTGAACTAGTCTGGATGTGAACCCATCCTCCCTTAAAAGTATTGCAAAAAGCTTCTCCCACTTCAGGCTTCTTGCTCCATTCATGATATGGTTGATAACATATTCCCCCTCTCATTCTTTTTTACTTTTAAATGTAACCTCCATGATAGCATGTATCAGGACTACTTTTCATCACTAGTGTACCTTCAAAGGTTAACATCATATCAAGCAATAATCTTCCCCCAACCAATGAATTAGTGTTGTTAGTGAATGAGTAAAGGGTGTTTTACAAGTTCTTCTGCAGAAAAAGACATGATTGGATATTTTCTTTCTTACAGCTGTCCCCTATATATAATCTCATTCCTTTGAAAATAAAAGATGCACACACAAAGAAGCAAAATTTGGAAAAGGCTATTGAAGACTATATTGATGAATTCAGTGCTAGAAAGTGCTACCCTTGTCAAAACGGAGGTACAGCAATTCTTCTGGATGGACTTTGCCGGTGCTCCTGCCCAATCAAGTTTAAGGGGATGGCCTGCGAAATCAGTAAAGGAAAATAGCCTTCAGGTGAGATGAACTTATTTTGATATTACTAAGGACAAGAATATCCATCTCTGGTTAGTTAATATGAAAATGAGCTCTTAAATTACTTTTTAATATCCATCTCATGGTTAGTTAATATGAAAATGAGATCGTAAATTACTTTTTAAAGAACTCCCATGCTATATCACATATAGTCTAAATATATTACCATTGAGTAGTGAATGTTGACAAATTAGCCCTCATGTGCTCTCTATATTATTTAAGCAGATAGATAGATAGATAGATAGATAGATAGATAGATAGATGGATAGATGGATAGAAATATCAAGTTGTAGTTATTGTATTAGTCTCTCCTTCCCCCTGCTTTTCTTTTGTGCTTGCATTCCTTCCTTTCCTTTCTTCTTTCATTCCTGGCTATTGTAATTTATAGGCAGGATACAGATGTTCAATCCTGAACCCAAGTCAATTAACATCTCCAGTGAAAGCTTGCTGATTTCCCTAAGAATTAATCCTCTGTGTAAGCATTTCCTTTCACTCTCCCTTCGTTATTGCAGAATACATTACCTTGACCCTTCCAACACCACATGAACAACATCTCCTTCTAGTTTAAAACTGTGCTTCACCCACATGTCTTAAACATCACTGTAGCGTGGCTGCCTGGACACTGGACTTCACCACCAGATAACAGGGAAAGGACACATGCATACATTTATGGGCCAAAGTTGAAGTCCTAGTCACCATTAAGATTTGACATCCTTTTGTTTTCTATAGGAAACAAAGCAAACCCTGGTTCACGTGGAAGGGGGAAAAAAAAAGGACAAAAAAAAAAATCCCAGGACTTTCCAACTTAGGATCCTACCCTGGAGCGAATCCTCACTGCCAAGTGGAAAGAAGCTTGCTTCATGGAAATCCTACCAACCCCTGATGCCGTCTCTGTTTTAGGTCTCCAGTGCCTTTCTTCCCTCTTTAATGCTTATAATGCTTCCATTTTTTATTCCCTAATGAAGAGTCAGCAGTGAGATATGCCAGGGCTGCCTTTTCCCACAGGCAATGCCAATCTCTTGCTAATAAAACAAAATTAAATTAAAAACAGAATGCGGTGCTAAAAGGCTTTAAGTAATTGCCAAGCTGCTTCGTATGATTAATATATTCCACCCGTTCCATTACCAAGTCTGTACCATGTAATTTAGCTCTTATTTACGTAGTTGTTTCATTGGCTTGTTCGTTTATATGTGCATGTGCCCAGTTGGCAGATGCCAAACACCTACCACATGCACAGGGCTGGGCTCGTGTTAGGTTTTGATGTCCAACTTAACTGTAAGTGTCTGAGAGAAAGGGCTGCAATATGTAAAGCAAAAATTTAGGTTAAGGTAAATCTTATGAAATGACCTCTGTTTTGCACAAACTCCAGCAATTTCTGACAGTTGTTTTGAATTGACTTCTGAGCTGTGTAAGGTAAAGCTGCTCACCAAAGGAGCTGATTTAAAGTGGCTGCAGTCTTCCCATTAGATCATAGTAAGGTGTGTGTGTGTGTGTGTGTGTGTGTGTGTGTGTGTGTGTGTGCGCGCACGTGTGTGCGCAAGCGTGCTCGAGTGGACACAGGAAAGAGAGAGACAGAGACAGAGACAAAGAGACAAAGAGACAGACAAGGAGACAGACAGAGACAGACAGAAAAGGGGAATGATATAGAAAGGGAGAGGAGAGAGAGAGAGAGAGAAATTGAGCATGCATGTGCACACACACACACACACACACACACACACACACACACACACACACGTAGAGGGCAAGACAACCTTGGTGTTGGTCTTTGCATTCCACCTAAGATAGGGTCGTTTGCTGTTGCTTTGATTTGTGTTCTAGTGCACTGTAGACTAGCTGTTCTTGAGTTTCTGACCCCACTTCTCCATAAGAGCTCTGGGGTTGTAGAGACTCCCAGCAGGTGTCTGGCTGTTAGTGGGCTCCAGGGGCTCACTCTCAGGTCCTTGTGCTTGCATAGAGAGTGCTTTTATACACTGAGCAATCTCTCCAGCCCTGAGAACTTTTGGTTTTTTGAAAAGTTCTAAAAGAAAGAAAAAAATAATAGGGGTAAAGAAAGAGTAGAAAGAAAGAAGAGACAGCAGGAGATAGAAAAGAAGAGAATAAAGAAATTGGGGGGTGTTGAAATGCTAAAGGGAAAATGCAAACTCAAAATTAGCTATTGTATAATTAAATGTAAGTATCACATAGCATGCCAATTGCAATGCTATTCTTACAATTAAGTACTTCATACATCTATAAATTTAGATGTCTTTCAGTTCACAAATAATTCTCAGAAATGGGTATGATTACTAAGTACATAAATTATTCACAGGCAAATATTTTCAAAGGTGAATTTTTAAATTACTTCTCAAGACTTTTAACAGAAAACAAAAATGTTACTGGCTGTGAGATGGATTGTAATACAGAATATTAAGTTTGATGTGGGGGACAGTACTCAAAGCAATGACTCCTTGGGACTTAAATTTGTCCAATGAGCCAAAAGAAATCTCATCTTTTGTACCCAAACATATATTAATCAGAAAGAATTGGGACTTGTTAAATACAAATAAATTCAGAATTCTACTCTTAATCCACTATTGAGAGGTTTTGATAGGGGAGCCTCTGGAGAGGCAGGCAAAACTAGAGTAACTATTAAGAATTATTTTCATGATTCTGAGTTGCAAATAGCAAACAGAGAATGTGAGGATGATCTGTCCGCCACCTCTGTCACTCCACTAATTGCCAGAGTTGACTCAGCTCCTGGGCTGGCTGGGTGCGGGGAGGGTATCCCTCTCCTCCCTCCCTGTTCCATGTGTGTCCCTCTGAAGCTTGGTTGAAAAGAACAAGGAGGCCAACCTTTCCCAAACAGAGGAGGACTGGTCCTCAGACAAGGGTAAGAGTAGCTGCGCTCCCCTGCTAGAGCCTCCTAACAAGCTCTAAGATGTCAAGCAGAAAAGAACAGTAACTTGATCAGACCTCCTAGAGTTGGCTTACTCATTTATCATAGTCTAGAAAGGGATGGATGGTAACCATGGAGATGGTCTAGGTCATTGTACTCTAGTCACAGGCATAGTCATAGTCATAGTCATTGTCATGCTTTCTCCTCTCTCTCTCTCTCTCTCTCTCTCTCTCTCTCTCTCTCTCTCTCTCTCTCTCTCTCTCTCTCCTCTCTCTCTCCCCACCCCTGTCACCCCCAGCAAGTGCCCTGCTGCTGAGCTATACACTCATCCCCAGGTTCATTATTGAACAATTCTTTAACTACAATTTCAAATGTAGACTGTCTGGCAAAGTACTTTTCCAGCAGGGTGCACTCTTGAGACGTCACATACAACCCAACAGTGATCAGTGCAAAGCAGAAAGTCTCTAACTCTAATGGACAGGGGACAGCTAGATAGGAGGGGTGACGTACTGAGCAAGAGGCATTCCATGTACTCATCTGTTTGGGAAAACCAGGTGTACCTTTGTCCGTGCAGTGAGGGCAGTGTGGCTGCTACATCCCACGTGCCCTAGGAAGGGGTACATCATCATTCTGGGGAAGACACATGTGAGGATAATCGCCCTCTGAAGTTCAAACTGCAGATTAAAAACCCTCACCCTGAACCACTATTGAAAGAGGCCATTATCAAAAGGATTCGAGTAATTAGATGAGTAATGGTGTTTCCTGAGTTTTGGTGGGCTCAGGAAGGGCTAGAACCTTCTGGGTGGTTATGGGTTGCTCTTTTCACACGTGGGCTGCTTATTCATTTCTTATCATTGACAATTAAAAGAAACCTGTTGACTCTCAACATATATCTATCTGGGTTTGGGAAAGTATTCTCACCCAACCTCACACCATTGTTTGTCCCCCACAGCCATTTAACTATATGGGGCTCAACAAAAGCAGCTCCTGAGTGTGTGCTAAACAGTTACATATGAGAGAGAACCTAAAATGGTGGGTCAAACATATGTTTAAATTTGGTTTTTAAATGAAAATATTTTTCATACACACATAATTCACAGGATAGTTAACATCTCTCCACTTCTCCCACTCCTTTTCCCTCCACCCTAATTTTATACCACATACATATGATCATGCTAAGAACAGCAACATGCTCTAAGAGAAGGCAATAGTATGACTGTTTAACAATAGGACAAGTAGCCAAGCAGTGGTGGTACACGCCTTTAATCCCAGCACTTGGGAGGCAGAGGCAGGCCGATTTCTGAGTTCAAGGCCAGCCTGGTCTACAAAGTGAGTTCCAAGACAGCCAGGGATATACAGAGAAACCCTGTCTCAAAAAAACCAAAAAGAAAACAAACAAACAAAAAAAAACCAATAGGACAAGTTACTGAATATGCCTAAGCCCTAATATGCTCAGGGATAATAATACATCCTTCATAGAAATGATGTGCAAATTCATTGAGATCACTCAAGAACTTCACACCTCTAGAAAGATAGCCTACAGTAACACACAAAGCTATTGGTCAAAGTCCTTATAAATGTAGCATCTGTAACATTAGACAAACAAGAAGATTCAAATCTGAAAATTGGGAAAAATAGTACATGGCAGACATCTCAGGAACTTGGCTCTAAACAACAGGTTTGGTAACAGCTGTTGTTGTTGTGAGGATTGTCTTAGTCTCTTTGGCCTAACAGCAAATACTAAACAATAGCTTACACCAACAGAGATGTGTTTCTTGCCTGTGTGGAGGCTTAGGACAAGATGGACGGAGATCCCAGCAAATCCAATGGCTGGTGAAAGCGAGCTCTGCTTCACAGGTGGCCTCTCCTCAATTTGTCCTCAGATGATGGAAGGAGGAAATAAGCTTCCTTGGCCCCATTTGTGATGCTTCTAATCCATCTCACAGACTCAGGTCTCTTGACCTCACCATCTCTCAGCATCCCCACATCTTAGTACCTTCACAGTCAGGATTAAGTCTCATTAGATTCATGAAATTGGGACAAGCAAGCATTCATAACAAATAGTCATTTGTTTGTTTTTTTTTTAAATATTATAGTAGTCAAACACAGATAGCATTTTGTTTACTCTTTTGGCTGTGCATAGTGACACATATCTGCAATCCTGAAAGGATTATAGAAAGAGGAAACAAATGTTTGAGGGCAACCTGGATTACATTCACAGATTTTGTCAAAAAAAAAAGATATTAGATATGAGATAACAATTTTCTAACTTACTTTAAGTATTTATAAGTGTTCAGTTCAATGGCATTAAGTAATTTACACCAATGTGCAATATCCCCTGAACTTTTATTTTTTTCAACTCAAATGGAAGCCCTGTACCTGTTAACCAATGACTCCAGTCTTCATTTCTGGCTCCCACTCTTCTATTTTCTGTTTCTAGGAATTTGCCTATGTTAGGCATCGCTTATGAATGGGACAACAGAACATTTGTTCTTTGGTGTATGGCTTATTTCACTTAGCATAACATGTCAAAGTTCACCTCTGCTGTAGCATATGTCAGTAGGTAACAACTTTGCTTTGTTTTTGTGACAGTTTCATAAGCCAGTGCTTATCTTGAATTTCTGATCCGACCCTTCCAACCCCCACTGCCTTTACCTCCTAAATATTATGACTACAGACCTGTGATACAACACTCAGCTTCTCGATTGTATTTTGGGTGACATAATATGATGCCTATACACCTTATTTTTCCATTTCTTCATGATGGACACCTGGATTGCTTTCACATTTGAATAATATTCCCCTGGAATTGAATGTATAATTATCTCATTAAGCCTCTGCTTTTGACTCCAGTCTTAGGCACTGGGATATAGCTCATTTGGTAAAGTGCTTGCCCAGTATGAATGAGACCCTGAGCCCAATCCCAGCACTTGATAAAACCAGGTCTGGTGGCACACACCTGCCAAATCAGGAGTAGGGGCTAGAGGCAGGAGGATTAGAATCCAAGGTCATCTTCAGCTATGTCATGAGTGTGGGACCTGTCTCCAAAACCTAAAGAAGCAAACAATGCCTCTTGTATACGTCCAGAAGAAGTATTGTTGCTAGGTCATACGTCAATTGAGGAGCGCATAGTCTTTTCCATCAAAGTTGTAGCTTACAGTCTTGGTAGTAATGTAATGTGAAATGAAAAAAAAATTCATGTCACAATCTTGGTAACATCTGTTTCAATTTCTCACTATCTTACCAATACTTGGTATCTTTTGCTCTTTTTAAATAGACATCCTCATGAATATAAAGTATTATCTCAAGGGTATTAATTTGAATTTTCCTAATATTAGTGATATTGACCATGTTTCATGTGCATTATTGGACAAAAAAATGCATCCAACTCCTGTACCTATTTTGAATCAGGTAGCTTATTGTGTTGTTTACTTATAGAAGTTCTTTATATATTATAGATACTAATCCCTTGTCAGGTATTTGATTTACAAATGCTATCTCCCATTCTGGAGTTCCCTTTTTAAGCTCTTGGCAGTGTCCTCTGATGGACAAAAAGCCTCTAATGCCAATGAAGTTCATTTTATTTATTTTTTCTTTTGTTGACTAAGATATTTATATCATATCCAAGAAATTATGAGACCCAAAAGCCAGTGTTATCACGCTTCTTCAGGGTTTTTTTTTCCTAAGTGTTTTATAACTAAATTAGTTCTGATATTTAGGTCTTCAGTATATTTCAGTTTTATCAGATACATCATCAGGCTCTAGCCTATTCTTTTGCAGGCAATCAATATCAAATCTTTCTAGTATCATTCATTGATTTGATAATTTTTTCCCAAAACATATGATAGCTTACTAAAGTTAATGACAAAAGAATAGACTAAAGAAAAGACAGTCAGAATGACATTGAATTGCTTGAAAAACAGGTTCTAATATATTTGGTTTCAAAGACACAGTATAAGGTCTCCTTCTAACATTAGGTAAGATACACGGACTTCCAAAACAACCCATAAGAATGCATTAGTGCTGCAAATAGAGACGAGGCTTAGTAACTAAGAACACTGTCTTCTTATCCAGGGGAACTAGGTTGGATTCCTAGCACCCACATGGCAGCTCACAAGTATTTGTAACTCCAGGTATAGGGTTCCAGTGGCCTTTTCTGCATTCTATGAGCATTGACCACACATGGTACACGGACATGCATGCAGGTAAGACAGCCATACACATAAGATAATAAAATATTTTTAAACAGAATGCCCTGGTGGTATAGAGGTAAGCATAGCTGTCTTCCAAAATGCATCACAAAATTAATTATAGAAATATTCCCCTTCTGACCACCAGGAAGAGTTTTAGCAAGTTCCACCTATGTATGGGTAAGTTAAGAGCAGATTGAATAATTCTGTATGCAGAGAGGCTTCCTGCCAGGTGGCTCCCACATTGAATACAAATGGAGAAATGGGGTGAGTCTGAGGTTCAGAAAGTGTATATGGGACAAAACAGGGAGAATGTCACAAGGAAAAAGGTAAAATCTAGAGATTTTACTATTTTACTATATTGAAACAAAATACTATTTTACTCATTTACTATACTGAAAGAAAATAATCCCTATTTCTGAATCTTAATACAAAGTAATACTAAGAAAATAAATATGACCCCGTCTTATAGCCTCTTTGTCTGAAAAAATCACAAGGCACAACTGTTTATTTTCTAACTCCTGTGGATGATCCTCCTGTTGGCCAAGAAACTTAGGAAGAAAAGGTGCTAGGAAGGAGGAGAAAGGGGAGAGGGAGGACAGGAAGAAGGGTGGGGTGGGGAGAGGGAGCAGAGGTTGGGGAGGGAGGGGAGGGAGCAGAGGGTGGACAGAAGAGGACAGTGTAAAGGTCCACTCTTCTTCATGTGGGACCTTTTCTCTCTTCTGCCCACTGAAGTGCAAGTCATCACTTCCCAGTCAGCAAAGACAGAGCCCTTGCCTCTGAAGGTGTGCGTATCAGTTCACTTCTTCAGTTGGGTAGAAGACACAAAACTACGACAGATGAGAATAGGCATGGACTCAAGAAGTAAGAAACAAAGGACACAACAGACCCACAGAGTTTCAAGTCTCCAAATACCCAAGGAAAGGGTGAGACATAAGATAGAAACCCAACAGCAAAACCCCAGACTTTGAGATTCAAGGGCACGCTGTGGCCGTTGTCTTTTTGTTTGCCCTTTTTGTTTGGGGTGATGAAAGACACTTTAGAATCTGTGTTGCTTTTCCACACTCTTGGTACGGCATGGTTAGAGTACATATAATAAACAGTGACCTGGCCTCACACAGGAGGAACAGCTGCCCCTTGCCCTTCTAGAGTTTAAACATAACTTTCTCTTCCAATTGAAACATATTAAGAACTCTCCTTTGACCAAAGTGTGAGTCCATTTGTCACTGAAAGCCAATAAAATTCTTTCTTCCAGATCCTTGATGTTTTAATAGATCTTTTAAGACTTTTTTAAATTTTATTCACATAAGTGTTTTGTCAGCATGCCGCATGCCTCCTGGGTGCCCTTGGAGATCAGAAGAGGGTACCAGATTCCCTGGAACTGGAGATACTGATGGTTGTGAGTAGCCATGTGGAGGCTGGCCCCAGGTCCTCTGCAAAAGCAACAATTGTCCTTCACTACTAAGCCATCTCTTTAGCCCCTGAACAGCTTTATTTTTATTATTTTCAGTAATAAAAATAAGTAGGTGTATGTGCACACGTGGGCATGTTCACATGAATGTAAATGGCTGTGGAGGTCAAATGTTCCATATTCCCCTGGAGGCCTAGTTATAATCTGAAAAAGCAACAGTCACTTTTACCTGCTCAGCTACGTCTCCAGTTCCCAAATTCTTGATGTTCTAAAATACAATTTGCTTTCCTAAAAAATAGAAAGGGAAAAACAAAAGAAACAAACAAACAAACAAAAACAGACTCATGTTTTAAAAACAAAAAGTAAAAGAGAACAGGCCTAATTAAGGAAGTGCCCACTCAACTTCCTTAACCATACCTCTTCCGGCTTTCCTTCTTCCTGGCTTAGGATATCCTTGAACTCCTCTGAATCTGCTTCCAAAGTCTGAGTTGCCCTTTGCTGGCACAGTCCAAACACATGTGAATCAAAGGGCACAAGATTATAAAGCAAGGGTTTTAGTTGACCTTGCTGGTGGCATGGGGCTGGGGGTGGGGAGTCAGGTCTCTAGCCAAGCCTGAGTTTGATTCAGCATCAATGAACAGCAGTGCACCCCTCTCAGGGCTTGGTTCCTTCCGTTTCAGCTGAGCAAGCTCCCACAATGAGCTTTGTGGGGTGGCATACGCACAAGCACAAGCACGCAGTATGAACATACAAAGCCATGTGCTATCTTAATCAGATTTTAAAAAGAAACCTATGAGCCCAAACAGGTCTTTTTAAGAAACTAATTCATGATCTGGGGGTCGGAGTAGGGCAGAGTGTGAAAACTAATTCTCACTGAAGGAGGTGAGAATCTGGGGAGCGGCCTAAGCCTAAACCGGCCCGCGTGAGGTCATTGGAAAGCTAGCCATAAAAGAGATACACTGAAAAAGCATCATCTGGGGCTCAGCAGCAAGAACTGGGAGAAGGAAGGGGAGTGAGTATCTGGGGAGGCTTCCCGGAAGAGGTAGCACTGCCATGCTATGCTCTCCCCTCTCAGATCTCCCATCCAGGCCTATTAGTGTTGGCCACCATTCTCCTCTGACGATATAATTGGTGAGATGTTAAGAGTGTTTTGAAAACATGATCATTAGTGTTACTTAAAAATTGCCACTGCTTCTCCTTCCTCTACTTGTAAATTGACTTTTTCTTTTTTCTTTTTTTTTTCTTTTTTTTTTTCTTTTTTTTACATTCAGTTGGTTTCTCTTCACAGCCCAGTATGCCTAGCCCTCACCATTTCCATGTGGTTACTATGGTGATGGCTGAAGCTGCGGGCCCATTTCTCCTTTGCCTGAGCAAAAAAATTATTTCCCGCAATGCAAATTGGAAAAGGGAGCACTGTTTGAAGAATTATCGACACTTTGCATTCCCTGAGCGACTCCTCCCTGCCAGGAGAAGGGATGCTTTTAGAGCTCAGGCTGAGATGCAACTTTATCGTTTGAAAATGTAACTTTGCCTTTTGAAGATGATCCCGTAACACCGGTGCACGTCCCTAGTGCCTTAGTGGGTTTCCTGCCTTATCATGTCGCTCAGGGTCTGACGGATCGAACTAACTTCACAGGAAATACAGTCCCTGTGTTTCCAGTCATTGCAAGCTACAGCACTTCGCCTATCTCCTAAAGTACCAGAAAATAAAAATAGAAACATATTGGATTTTTAGAGTCGGGAAATACAACCCTTTGCCTTTTCTGTCTTAGCCAGTGTCTTCAAACTTCAGTAACAACAGAGATGGACCTCAGCCTGCATTTAGAGATAAACACGGGTTCAAATGGAAGTCACATGACTTAAATGACAGTGCTTGTCTCACTGGCTAAATGTTTAAGGAGTGATTGCTAAATTTCTGATTACCATATAAGTTTCATTCAGTTTGGGGTATAGAGGGAATGGCAGACTAAGAATAAGCCATCCTGTAGCACGTGGTGAAAATTCCTCCAAAAGCTTTGGACTCACCTGGGAGATTTAAACAAGTCCTGATGCCCGGGTTTCAACCCAACGCTTGGAAGCTGAGGTGAAGTTTGCATAGTGGTGTGTTTTAAAAGCTTCCCGAGTGAGTCTGGTGTACAGCCTAGCTGCAGACTACTGTTTTCAACTCCAACCAGTACCTGCACTGTGATAATGTCCACTCCAACAGATTGCTTCTGATGGTTCCATCTAGTGCCTTTGTGTCCAAATGTGTCACATCTAAATGCCTGCTTTCCATAACTCTGCTTTGCCCTGAGCGTTCTGCATCCATGAGTTGTTATTGGGTATCAGAGACCATGAAGTTTCCAGTTGCTGATGACCCTTCTAGATTAGGACCATACCTTAAGCTCCACCTCTCTTTATAATGCCTAAAGATGGTAGGGCAATCACCAGACTCCATTCTATCCCTTGACCTGGCTTCCCAGTCATGCCTTGCTCCCTTGCTTCAACAATGATGCTATCTCTATTTCTAATTTCTTAGAAATATTTTCATTTTAAGAAAGAAATAACAGGGAACATATTTTCTCTTTAAGGCTTCATTTTCTATGGACATGGTAGTGACCAAAGTTAGCTCAGTGTCCAGGGCAGAAACTTGGCGACCCTGTGCTAAATAAATACCAAGAACCTAGAGGAAGAGCTAGGACCCTGTAGCCCAGAGCTCAGAATTCAGCTGGCTTTCTATACTGTGGAACAGAAAATGACCTTTGCCCTTAAACTCACTTTGATATCAAACTCTACATTCAAATTACATGAGATAAATACATATTAGGAGATATTTAGAGTGACTGATTGGGGAGGATGAGATCTGAGAGTGAAATAAAATACTGAGAACTATATCTAGTTCAGAATATAACTATTTAGCAATGTGAGCAATGGAAGCACTTGACACTAACAAGAAACACTCCACAATTAGCAAACACATCACTTAGCTTCATGTTCACTGTGTTTTCTGAATGAAATCAACGGCATTCTGCGACATGCTTAATGAATATTTCTGCCACTTAAATTCCAGAACATGGGTTCTAATATATTAGAGTTGTCCATTAAATGCTCAGGATCCTTTTTTTAAAAAAATTTTATAGTTATCTTTTACTTAAGTGGTATATATTCAAGTTTAAAACCTTGGAAACCAAGAGTGTAGAACAAAACAAGAATGACTTGCTGTACCTCCAGTTAAGCCAATCACTGCCAACATTTTAGTGTGGGTCCTTCATGGATGGATGGGTGGATGGATGGATATAGGTGGATAGATAATAGATTGATAGATATGGATAGATGGATAGATGGATGATTGATAGAAAGATATGTGATGATAGATAGATGGTAGATAGATAGATAAATAGATAGATAGATATAGTCAGATAATAAACAGATATGTACATTCACATATATCCAAAAATAGAGACTTTTATATAAAATCAGGTTATTAACACTGAAAATTTAGTATTCAGATACCTTTCAGTTTGGTATTAATCTTTCAGACCTCAAAGCTTCATCTATCCCGTCTCTTATGTTATCAATTATAACAAAGAGAAACAAAGTCAGTCTTACAATGTTCCTGGACTGAGATAAAATGCAAATAGGGCCCTTCCATATCAATGTGTGAAGGCTGGTTAGACCACACTGCTCAGAAAAGGAAGTAGGCTCTTCACAGCTAACTTGCACACTCACTGCCAGAGTCACAGCATCTGCAGGGTCACAGAGTGCAAGGCATATCGGCTCCTTCCAGTAAACATGGTAAGTCATGGATTTTATGACTCTCTCTGGTCTCCAGGCAAACTCAGTCATCTTCTGTACTGGGGAAGAGAGGGGCTCATTCCTAAGTTCTCACTGTCTTTGGAATTGGCAATTGCCCACTGCTGTCCTTGTGCTGAGGAAGTTGCTGTGTCTACTCTGCCCTTTGAGATCGAGGCTTTGGAAGTTCCCTTTTCAGATTCTAGCTGTCAGAAGGGAGGAAAGTTTCTGCCTCACAGAAAGAAAAGTTCCGTTCTTTGTCTCTGACGCTGAACAGGGTTGTATGACAGAGTAGTGCCATAGTTATGGTTCCTGGGTGGGCACCTTAGGTCTCCAACAAAGATTTCAGGGATGTGTGTTGGGCAGCTTTGAGGGTTTTGGAAAAGGAGTTATTTTGTTTGAAAGTGCATTTTACTATTTTAATTAAGCAAAGAAAACAAAACTCAAGTAACCCAAACCTTAGGGACAGGCTGTGTTCCCAAAGTTCATTGAAAGTCATTATTTGGAGCACATTAAAATAGTGAGTGGGTTCCCAGGTGTACCACAAAAACTGGCTTAACCTATAATGTCACCGAGCTACACTAACATTTTGCTCCACAGTTTTTCGGTCATTTGCCTATAAAGAATTAACTCCCCTGAACTGGTGGGATTTTGCTCCCTGATTCAGGAAGAGAACCGTTTTTTAATCTCACAACCATCTCTGCTTACCACCCACCACCCACCGAGGAGTGGGAATGTACCATTCTTTCTCTTGATACAGTCACTTCCTTTGGTGGCGCCCACTGAGAAGATGGCATCTGAGACGAGGATGCCTATGGCTGTTGTAATGGGGAAAGTAGGGGGTTCCTCCAGAACTCTTTGAGGCTGGACTGAGAAAGTGTGGAGGTCAGAGAGTATAGCCTTGCACTGGAGGAAAGAGTGAGCAGGAAGAGAGACGGGGTGAGAGTTGCAGAGTCATAGGGGAGGGGAGTGCACAGTGGCTGAAGAAATAGAGGCACACAGCTCTCCCAGCAGCTATGTCTGATGCGTCACCAAGCCTGCAGTCTCCTCACACTGAGACTTTGGAGTCCAGGGTTCTTAGAAAACAGTTTGACTTTGTTACTGATACTTCCCTCAAAACTGAAGGAGGGCACTATGGTTTACAGAGACTTACAGGGTACAGATTTCTAAAGGGACGCAACGTGACAATTAGGGGAAAGAAAAGAAATGTAACTGACTTTCTCTCTCATCAGAACTGCTGTTTTCTTACTGTAGAAGTAACACATCTTAACTCAAGAGCTTCCTGGAAATACAGATCTATAAAAATGAAACAATAAAGAAGTCTATAGTCCAAAGGGACAGTAAATTTATATCTATTATTCTAGAATTTTATCATTCTAAATACATATTTTATAAGTATAATTTTCTGTGCTATTATACTAAATAAGGCTATTTCTCATTTATTTTAATTTAAAATAACTTGACTAAAATCTAAGTTATAATGTCATTTTTAGTGATGGAATATCTTAAACAATTATGTGGTATCAATAATTTATCTCAATCATTTTCATATGATTGGGGATTTCTAGTTATTTTTTTGTCTTATTTCCATTTCCCTCTCTCTTCCTCTAGGATAGAACAATTGGACATTTCAGCTGGTTTATTTTATTTCCCCCCTTTCATTACTGTGATATAGGAAAGATCATCATAGCATTGATGGTTTTCCATTGACAAAATTATCAGAAAATGACAAAGTGGCAAAAGAACCCAACACATTTAATTAAGACTTCCAATACCAATTCTCTTCTTGAGGATACATCTAAAGTTTGCCTCTTGATAGCGGCATAAGTAACAGCCCCTGCAATGTTTGTATGTGCATGCCAACCTTTGTACATACATATGCCTGTCTGCAGAATATCAAGATCCTACTTTAAATCTCTCCAGTATTACCTTTCACAGACTATAACAGGAGGACTCAACTTTCTCCTTGAAGTATACTAGTGTGTGGTGTGTGTGTGTGTGTGTGTGTGTGTGTGTGTGTGTGTGTGTGTGAAATAACTTTCCTTTCCACTCTTATACCTTTTCATAAGCCACTTAAGCTCCAGGCTTGTTTCTCTGTCTAGCGATGCCAGCACTGGAAGCAATTTTCCTGCTGAGCTGATGAGCGCAGAAAAGTGTAATTATAAAGCAGCTATCAAGTCACAGACACAGGCCAGACACTGGGAGAGTTGGATTCCTTCCTTCCAACCCCCAAAACATAGTTTTGAAGAAGATAGAGACATTCTAGACTCCCAAAGAGGAGGGACATTGGCAGTTAACACTGGTGAGCCAGAGACACAGTTATTAAATTGTTTAATAACTCTTAGAGACCTCAGCTGCCTGCATTAGTTGTTGTCCTTGTCGCTGTGCTAAGAAACAACTTAAGGGAATAGGCCTTATTTTGGACCATCGTTTTAGGAGATGTAGCCCATGATGGTAGAGAAGGTTTGGTGGTAGGAGCTTCTCTTGTCCCTGGCAACAGAGGTGTGAAGCTGTTGCTTGTATCTCAGTAGAGCAGGAAGCAAAAGCACTCTGGCTGGAATTGAGGCTGGCGTATAACCCATAAGACCTACCCACACACATCAGTAACCCACTTCCTCCGGCTAGGCCTTACCTCCTGCAGGTTATCTACTCTCTTTCTGAGACTTAGCTCACTTAGCTATAAAATGCTCACTGACAGTACTATGGGTTAGACTGAAAATGCCTCCCATACCCGAACCTTCCAGGCTGGGACTCATGGAGTGGTTCTGGGCAGTTGTGGTACCTTCAGGAGGTGGGGCCTAGCTGGAGGAAGTGGGTTACTGGCATGTAACACAGCTATTAAATATTGGAATTAGAATATGAACACAAGTCTGTCTGTTCTCAAAGCCTGGGTTCTTATGCTTTTTGCAACACTCTAGAAAGCAGTTCCATGGGAAATAAAAGCCCAGGACTATCTCTTGGAGTTGCAAGGAATTCTTCACAAAGGTAACCCTTCTTATCCAAACAGGAATCAGTAGCCACAGCTGCTTCTGTAGAGACTGCTGTGAAAACATTCTGTTTTCAGAGTACTAACTCCAGGAAAGTATGTCAGGTGTCCCTGGGGCAGCATACTGCAAGGGCACATTCCTGGTTTTGTGTTCCTTTGCCCCCAAAATTCAGAGGCAGAGATGAACTGATTAAGTACCCCCTATCCTCACCCCTCCCCTCCCCCAAGCTCTTCTGCTCTCTTACCACACATGATAAGCCAAATGATTACTGGGCAATGTGCCTTCTATTGTCCTCTCTCTCAAGAACTTACCAGTAAAGAAACTGAAAGATTTGTGAGTGAAACACAAAAGCACTTTGTGTTGTGAGGGCAAATATACGAGATTTCCAGATGGCTGAGCTCTACGGACTCACAGTGCTGAGCTTATGCCAGACTGAGCAACGGGTGCTGGGATCCAGGCTCAGTTCCCTCATTCCTTCATAAGGGATCTGGACCCAAATGCTCTGGAGCAGCTCTGTAAAGCTACAGATCTAGCCTAAATGGTCTTTGATGCTGTCCCTCATAATATTCTGGAATTTAAGACTGAAAGGATGAAGGCAGTGGATCTAACATCTCAAACATCTGGCCTTGCACAGAGTAGAGAGTTGTACTATTCTAAACAGAAATAATAGGATGATACCTTTTCACATGAGAACTACTTTTAGGGATGCCCAATTTATAAATTTGGAAAACGGAGAAGTAGATATTCTACTTTCACTTATAGATAACCCACCAGAGTAACTCTCGTGGTGTGTTTCTTTTAAGGCAAAAACAGAGGAACATGTGTTCCCATGCATACTTAGGTCCCAACAGAGAAGGGGAAAAGTTTGGAAAGAATATGATGTACTAAAATGTATACATGGCCTTTGTTGAACTGAAGCATATATTTATATCTCCTAAATGAAAATTTACCTGAATTCAAATATTCTAAAATGAGTACTCACTTGGCCTCAGCACTCTGCAGACTTGAATGGCCTTTGACTTCAGGAGCCACGGAGCCGTGCACAGAGGTCACAACTATCTTCATCTGTTCTTTCTTTTTGAGGTAGGATCTCTCACTGAACCTAGAGCTTGCCCAGTCAACTGTACTGGCTGGCCAGTGAGCCCTGGGATTCACCTCTCCACCACCCAGTGCTTGAATTACAGCATCCCCTTACCCTGATTTTGACAAGGTTGCTGGGATGTGCAACAAATACTTTACCCTCGGAGCCACCTCGCTGATAGCTTTGGTGGCTTCTGACTTCCATTGTCACTAACATACTGTGCTTTCGAGACTGTCATTCCCTGCAGTGAATTCTACCTTTCTCTCGGAGGGGCTTGTGTTCAGGTTTAGCATCTTTAGTGTGGTTTATAGAGATGCAAATTTGTTTTGTTTTGTTTTGTTTTTTTTTGTTTTGTTTTACCCAAACTTACATACTGGCACTTTCACTATCGGTTTAAAGCAAGGATCTACATGCATTTTGAGCTTTACAGGTTCTACCACCTCATATAGCACAAAAGTCACCGTGGGCAAGGCATAAGCAAAGAACAGTCACTGGGTACCAGGAAACATCAAAATAGGCGAAAGGCTGGACATGCCCCATAGGCTAGAGTCGCTAGTGTGATCTAAAACAGCTGCCTTCTTCAATTCTAAAAAATTCCAATATTTCTGCCTTCCAAAGTTTTATTTTAATCTCCTTATCCAGAATTCCTTCTATAGAAACAGCGTGACCCAACTTTTCCTCAATGATTTTAATGGCTCTTTCAAATTCTGCATTCCTTTATCTCTCTGGATGGATCCTATAGGAACTTACCAACTTCTTCTTCTAGTTCATTCATTCAGCACTTTCTCAATGCTGGGATGAAACACCATAACCAAAGCAACTTGGGGAGGAAAACCTTTATGTGGCTCACACTTCCGCATCAGTGTTCATAAAAAAAAAAAAAAAAAAAAAAAAAAAAAGTCAGGACAGGAACTCAAAGAGGGCAGGGCAGGTACCTGAGGCAGGAGCTGCAGAAGCCATGGAGAGGTGCTGTTTACTGGCTTGCTTCCATGCCTTTGCTCAGCCTGCTCTCTTATAGAAGCCAGGACCTCCAGCCTAGGGACTGGGCCCTCTCCCTTGAATCACTAATTAAGAAAATGCCTTACAGCTGGGTCTTATGGGAACATTTTCTCAATTGAAATTCCCTCCTTTCAGATAAGTCTACCTTGTGTCAAGTTGACATAAAACTAGCCAGCACACTCAGTTTGAGCACTAACATCACAGGCCTTTGGAGCATCAGCTCAGTTCAAATGAGGATAGTCATTCACCTTCTCTGTGTCCAGTAAGAGTTTTATCACCCCTTTGAATCTTTGTAGCAACAATAGCTTTTCATTTCCATTTTTTTTAAAAAAAATGGTCATTTTTCTTAACTGTACATTCTTCCTAATAACTGCATACTTTTATTCAAGTATTCTTTGAGTACTATTATATTTCTTAACAAAACCTACATTCATAAAGTCATTTCTAAGCTGTTATTTTTCATGTAACCTAGGGTAAGCTTACATTTTGTTTATTCATTTACTTACACATCATATGTATTTTTGTGAGACAGAGTCTCACTGTATAGCTCTGTCTGACCTGGAATTTGCTATGAAGAATAGGTAGGCTGGCCAGGAACTCACAGAGGTCCACCCGACTCTGCCTTTAGAGTATGAGGATTGAAGACATGCACCACCACACCCAGATTAAACCTGTATTTTAGTTGTTGGTTTTCTTGACTTCTTTTTCCTGAGAATGGCTTGATTCCTGTCTCTCAAAATGTATAGACAAATTTTTGAGGAAGTTCTATGGATACATTTTTGGTTGTTATTTTCTGTATTTTTCTGTGTGCTTAGTGGGACTTCATACCACCCTCATAGGCTCTGTGCTTACCTTACTTCTTTATGACCCCAAGTAGAGCCAGATCCATAGTGACAGGAAGAAAATACTGCTCAGAATGACTTTGGACATTTAGGATATCCTGCTGCTAAATTTATGGTTCTCTGTACTAAGCCTTGAGTAAAGGATTAGTGGTCCCCAGCCTGGCTGCACACATGAAGTATCACATCAGTTTGAAAACAATAGCTACTCAGCCTAAGCCTCAGCAACTCTCATGTTCCCCCGAGCAGAGCAGCACAGGCACTTCTGTTTTCATTCCCCAAATCACAGAAAACACCTAAAATTTGCTTCAGTTGTTCATTTACTGCTTAGTTCCATTTGATCCTCCCTCATACCAGTGTCCAGAATTCTAAGTAAAAACTCTTAACTATTAGTGAAAAATGGTTTTTCAATGATGTGTCCTAGGACTGGCTTTATGCATATAAATCCCAAGTCTTGGTTCACTATTAGTTCTGTGACTTTGGACAACGCAAGATTTCTGTGATTCAGTTTCCCCATATGTAAAATGAATAAAGCATCATAAATCATTATACTACTGAATAGGGGGTGTTATAAAGAATATATAATTTATAAGTGGATGCCTTTAAAAGGTGCCTGACATAAGCAAGTATTCTACAAAACTATATAAAAGTATCTACTTGCAGATTAAAAAGTACAAAGAACCCACAAAATAGGCATAAGTCAAAGTGTTTGAGGCAGGAGAATTTAAAGAGATTAAAGAACCTTGTCTCTTCATATATAGAGGGAGAAAAAGGGAGAGAGAGAGAGCTTTCGCTTATTAAAATGTTGTTTTAAAACATTGAAAAATAAACTTTTACTCACAAAAGTTCTCAGGATTTTGTCACATGTCTTAATCTCGGGTATGTGATTCTAAAACCTGAGTTGAGACTCATTATTCTATTCTTGGTGTTCAGCTACAAATACTGATAAGCCAGCAATAAATTCAATCCTTATATAAAGCCTGGCAGAGAGTAAAAGCAACCAAGCTGAAATAAACATGGGTTCAATTTGATTTACGACAGACATTTTAGATGAAAGAATTCCAGTGAAATCTACTAAGAACAACTGAGACTTTTGGAGGGTTACTGTGTGCGTGAATAGGTTCTGATTTGCCAGTGTATGAAAGTAGCCCATTGAACTTGCTGCAATGGTATTCACTACAAAAAAAAAGAGGGCGGAGGGATAGTTGAGCCTATCACAAGAGAACATTCATCCGAGAGAAACTAATTTTGTCACATGTACCCATAACTGCATGAGGCAGCACTTCAGAGTGGAGTAGAGTTTTTCTATGGCAGAACACAGCCACCCCAACACAGCAAGCCAGAAGGAAGCAGATTGTTCAGATCAGTCACCTAGGAGGTGGGGCTCGTGACTCAGGGAGTTTCCGAACCCTGTTTAACCCCAGAATTGACCATGAGGGAGGAACTGCTATAATTTCTAACTTCTAAGCAGAGTTCACCTGAAGCTACTGAGCGTGCCCACTGCAGGTGGCTCCATCCTCAGATGGGAGAGTCAACTAACCTGGACAAGTGCTGTTACTGATAAGCAGAACAAGGCAGGAGGGAGGGACTCACATCACTGTTTGCCTGCCTGGCCTGCCTCTCCACATGGTAAGTCCCTCTTTAATTTGAAGTTCACTTCCCCTGCAAACAGGCAGTAGGCACGTGCCTAGGAACGGAGGCCAGACCTATCCTTTGAGAATTGAGGGACAAGTTCCTCTTTTCCTTGGGTTTATCACATGCAAGTTGTCAAACTAGATCTGGGAGCCAGGGTGGGGGGGGGGGTGCCTTGTTGGGCAAAGACACTTGCAAAAAACTGGAAACCAGCACATCTTTGAGTTTGTGATTACTTACTGTTTTCACTGTCAAGCTCTATATTTAACCACATGGCAATGAATAGTGTATCCATAGGGGTCTGGAATGGACATTTCTGCTTGGCAATGTGCAGTTTGCCATTCTAAAAATTCACTTAAGAGCACTCAACCCACAACAGAGAAACAGGAGAGATGCTGGATAAAATCTGGGGCTCCTGGGAACTACAAGCCAATGGAGAAGCCTTTCCTCCATCACCAGCCCTTAGTTTTCCCACGCCGAGGAACTCTGTTCCTCCTTTCTTGCCTCACTGGCAACCGGACTGAGTCCGTCTCCACCATCACACCTGAGTACAGGTTGGATTGTACACAGTCCATTCTTCAAGTTCCATAACAAGTTCCTGAAAACAATGGACCTGGTAACCCCATGCAGTCTCTGTTTCTGGATCTAATATTCTTTAGTGAACACCATGCACAGTTCTGGAAATACGGAAAGAGTCAGGGCAAGGTTTGGTGAACTTTGTCCCTTGAATAGGCTGCTGATTTTGGAGTACGTTGATGTGTCTAGAGTTGGAAATTAGATTAAATATATACCAGCCTCCAGGTAGGCTCTGGGTGAAACTTGAGTGTGTGTGTGTGTGTGTGTATAAGGAATCTGGGGATGGTGTTTGGAGTTGACTTTGGGATGTGTCCCTGTCCTCTAAGAAGAGCTGAGTGAGCACATGGGTGGGTGGACTGAGACAAGAGCAAGCCCAGAGAGCTGTGCACTCTCCATGGCAGATGTGTAGGCACTCACCCTCAATATCAATAAAAATGTGTGCATAAGCTTGAAATGTTTTATAATAAAATGAGGGGAGGGAGCTGAAATGTCATGTAGACTTGGCCAAAGGAGCTATACATTTAACTTTATGTTCTACACTTTTTTTTTTTTTTTTTTGGATATTTTCTTTATTTACATTTCAAATGTTATACCCTTTCCCAGTTTCCCTCCCTCCCGGAAACACCCTAGCCCATCCCAGATTCCCCCTCCCCCTGCTTCTATGAGGGTGTTCCTCCACCCTCCTACCCACTCCTGCTTCCCCTCCCTCGATCCCGCTGCAGTGGGGCATCTATGGAGCCTTCATAGGATCAAGGGCCTCTCCTCCCATTGTTGCCTGACAAGGTCATCATCTGCTGCACATGCAGCTGGAGCCATGGGTCCCTCCCTGTGTATTCTTTGGTTGGTGGTTTAGTCCCTGGGAGCTCTGGGAGTCTGGTCGGTTGATACCGTTGTTCTTCCTATGGGGTTGTAAACCCCTTCAGCTCCTTCAGTCCTTTCTCTAACTCCTCCATTGGGGACCCCCGAGTTCAGTCCAATGGTTGGCTGAGAGCATCCGCCTCTGTACTTGTCAGGCTTATATTCTACACTCTTAACTAATGCATGTGTACAGCTGCCCTCTACCACTGATGGAAAGAAACAGTAATGAATCCTTTCCCCTCAAATATGGAAATTTTAAAAAGCTTTATCTTTTTCCCCTCTTGTGAAAGCGGAGCATGCAAGGATGGCAGGTTATTTTTCAGAAAATGAAGGTCCAAGTACCCAAAGCAAGCACCTATTAACATTTTAGATAGGATGACATTTCTGTGAGTGCTGCCTGGCCCTGCCTCCTCACTCTCCATTTCTGCCAGAGCAGGTGGGACACTTCCCTTAACACCTGGCAGCAACTTTACTCCTTCGTGTAAATGTTTGCTGCTCTTTTGCCCACCTAATTAATGGCTCTTGACTGGCTACACCCTGTCTCCCTTCTCCATCAGTGAAATTTTCATTAAGTGCCTTTAATATTTATTTGGTTATGCGATCTTGCGTATTCTAGGGTGACAGTACATGTATTTCTTGGCATACGCCAGATTTTGCAAAAGCCTATTCTAATTAAGGCAAAACTGTACTTCTACGTTAATATGTAATGACACCACTTAAAACAAAATGCTTCCATTCCAGATGGGAAGAGGGTATCCATGTCAATCACTTTACGTAAAATGATGGAAAATACTGAGACCAAACTTAGAGCACCACACTTCTTGTTTGATAAAACAAAAGCCATCTCCATCCTTAACCACGTGCTGATGCAGTTTTGCTTAGGCTCGTTCACAGATACATCCCAAGTGCTCCTGATTAGCCAGTGGCCAGACATCTAAAGAACAGGGAAAGTTCTGAGTTCCCCAGCTTAGTATAGCAGTGACTGTGGACTTATCTTATTTCATAGGATAAGTGAGTTTTCATTTTTTTAAAGGTAAAAAGAAAAGACAAGTTTCTGACCAACAATTAAAAAAGAAAAAGAAAAAAATCTGAACTAGGTCTCAGAGATGTTCAGTCAGTCAGCTCCCTTACAAACAGATCAAAGATCTGCTTCCATGTCAGTGAAAGCCTGTCTCCAAACAAAGGCTCCTCTATACCAGTTGTCCTGAACCAAGTGGGCAACTGTTCAGGGTTTTCTCTGGCCTAAACTCCACCTAATGCAATTCTGAAAGAGAAAAAAAAAAGGTAAGAAGAAACACACAGATTCACAGTGAAGAGGGGTCTATGTCCATCTACCTTGGAACATTTGTATCAGTTCACTTTCTTGATTTAGAATGTTCTGAATTTATAGAAATATCTTATTTATTCTCACTACACACTCCTTTAAGAGAACATCAGAGTCCAGACTGACAGACAGGATAGTCTGGGGAGTAAAAAGTGCACATTCCTTTAGGCATTTTTAAAAATTATTTCTTTTTCCTGCAAGTACAGCATTGTCCTAAGATACAGACAATTCAAAACACTTTCGCACTTTTTAAAATTGGGAATACAGTAACAAACAATTCCTAACAAGTTCTCAAATGCTTTCTTTATGCTGGGCACTATTACATTGTAAAAGTTTCAATGCGTTGAATTCTCTCAGATTGTTCCTGGAGACACGGTCATTGATCTGGAAAAAGACAGAGCAGGTGTATGTGTGTATTGTGTGGGTGTTAAGCAATTAAAAAACAGAACTCTTTAAGTCATACTGCCCCCAAAAAGTATGGCTAAAGTATTTTACCCTGTTAGCTCTCTGAGGTTAGAAGAAATGCCATTAACCTAGTTTACAGAGCACAGAGAAACCTGCTCCGTCATTTTTATTCTTCTAGATGTCTCTCCATGGATGACAGTAGGTTGGTTAATACAAGATTATTAGTGATTTAAGATAAATTGACACTACAGTACTTTCTCTTTTTAAAACTATTATTTATTTATTTTTATTTATATGAGTACACTGTAGCTGTCTTCAGACACACCAGAAAAGTGAGTCAGATCTCATTACAGGTGGTTGTGAGCCATCATGTGGTTGCTGGGAATTGAACTCAGGACCTCTGGAAGGGCAGTTAGTGCTCTTAACTGCTGAGCCATCTCTCCAGCCCACAGTACCTTCTCTTAAGACACGGTTTCAGAGGTTTTCTTCTTTGAGAGAAATTTATGATAATTGATTCTACTTCCTTAACTGTTCTGCATTTTTGTATATAATAATTAAAATACATCAAAAGTAATTTGAAAATACCCAGTACTGTAGCTATCTACCTTATATCATTAAACCTGTTGATCTTTGTCCATGACCAGAAACATTATCATATTTTGTTCATTTGCTTGTTTTGTTTTTGAGACAAAGTTTCTCTGTGTAGCCCTGGCTGTCCTGGAACTCAAGAGATTATCCTGCCTCTGCTTCTCAAGTGCTGGGATTAAAGACTTGTGCCACCATTGCCTGGCCATTATCATATTTTATAAATGATGCTATCTTTCACTGCTTCCCATGTTGATTCACAACCATCCAAGTGCATGAGGGATCATCGTTACCACCACACTTAATGTAGCTCCCGTAAGGAAGATCCAGACGCTGGTGTGTGGTTGTAAATGCTATTAGTAACTCTATTAGTTCTCAATACCTAATAATCAACACTGAGACCTATTGATTTACTTACTCAGCCTTAGCATGATTGCTGGGTGATTACAACTAATCCATTCCTCTTACACTAGACTGGCTGTTTCCCAGGTGTGCTCCCCAATTACTTGCAGTGTGAGTCTCACCCAGGCTGATTATTTTCTCCATTCGTCTGTCCTCTGGGCACACTTCCCTTGGCCACATGCCCCTGGTTCATCCCTTGTAATAGAGACCTCCTGTTCTGTTCTCTTTCTCTTCCTTTCTTCATGGTCACTACCTGTGACCCCCAGCCCAGTAACCGAGACCCCACCTACCTCTGTTCTCTCATACGATGGGCTGTAGCCACTGTTGCTTAACCAGTCAGAGAAGACAACACGAGAATCTGTTTGCCTGGGACTACAAGCAGATCTTGGGGCCAATAGTTAGCATTTGAATACATAGCAGCACCAGACCAAGCCCCAACACTGATGGTTGCTCTTTTGGTTTTAGTTCATTTTGCAGGATTAATTCCGAGGGATGTTCAAAATCATTTCCTAATTACCAAACCCAGTGCTCTCTTCTCAGTCTTCTCAGCCTCATTTGCAAATCTTCTCTTGGTTCCTCCAGCTCCATTCTTCCGTATTTTCCTCTGCAGACCTCTAACAGCTCCGTCTCCGCCCCCTTACACTGTACCTTCTTATCTGCTATGCTCCAAGCATTACGTTTCGAGATGACATCCTTGCCTTCCTCTCCTGCTCCAGCCTCCCTAGGCTTTGTCTCTGGCCTCTGCTGACGACTCAACCCCTCAGAGTGTCACCTGACTCTGATGAAGACATCTCTTTCCCAAATCTGTTCCCCTTTCTACATTGCAATGTGCTCAGTGCCATCTCTGGGTTCCTTTACTGTATATGCTTACCAGTGCCACCAGCATCCTTCCCCAGTCACATTTCGTAAGCTACCTTCAGAACCTACTCCATCCTTATTGACCAGACTGTGATTGCCTTGTGTCATACACTCCCTAAGTCCATCTTCATTCTGCTACTAGAATGCACTTTCTAGGCACACAATTCTATAACCTTTTGGCTGAAATACATATATGGCTTCCATTGACCCAATGCAGGGCTCAACAAAATCTCTCTCTCTCTCTCTCTCTCTCTCTCTCTCTCTCTCTCTCTCTCTCTCTCTCTCTCCCTCCCTCCCA
>JADRCD010213231.1:46948-61153 GCA_019843815.1 Montemys delectorum
AGAGAGAGAGAGAGAGAGAGAGAGAGAGAGAGAGAGAGAGAGAGAGACTGTCCCCTGTACACATTAAGGACATGTCATCATCTCCTTCTATCTCCTTTTCTCACTAGAACACACTTTTTTAAAAATAATCATGACATGATGTATATCTTTTTCTATTCTAGCATTTCACAAAACTAAAAAAAAAATTGAAACAGATTGAAAATTTTGAGGATACCTAAGAGTTGAGATGATTTTAACTTGAGAAGATAGTAACAAGGAAGTGATGTATGTAACTGGAGTATGAGATAGCACCTAAGGAGCTCCGAGACCTCCCTCTCAGGATAACTGGGAACAGCAGGCCTCTGGGGGCTATGGAGGTTAGTGAGAGGGAAGGGATGCGCAGTCCTCATCCTGATAAAACTCCCTTTGAGGCTTTGATGTAAATTTTCAGGAAACTTGTACCTCAAATAAGAAAGTCTCTGAACAAACAGTTGTAAGCTGGTGCCTTCCAGCTAAGATAAATTTCAACTGCAGCGGAAAGACTCCAGAATAACCAGACTCTATGGTCCTTCTGCCCTTGCCCTGCTCTTCAGATGGAATGCACATCTCACGAGAGTGGTCTGCATCCCAGCCACACTGGCAACGAACGGCCCCTTGAAATTGAGCAAGGCACAGTCAGTTTGGCCACACCCATTTGTTTGTATACAGAAACACCCTTAGAAATGAGAACTCAGGAATTAGGTCCGAGCTTCATTGCCACTCTCAGCATGGCCTTGTTTCCCTCCAGCCTTTCCACCCACTCTTCATGCCAAATTTTAAGCCACAAGATAAAGAAAGTGGGAGAGAGGGAGGTCAGAGCAGAAGGAAGTGGTGTGTGCTCTTTAGCTTGAGGTGTCAACATGGCACAATCTGGAACCACCTGGGAACAGAGTCTCGGTGAAGA
The DNA here is from genome assembly GCA_019843815.1 of Montemys delectorum. Classification (NCBI taxonomy): domain Eukaryota; kingdom Metazoa; phylum Chordata; class Mammalia; order Rodentia; family Muridae; genus Montemys; species Montemys delectorum. The sequence goes on from JADRCD010213231.1 coordinate 47,871, forward strand.
ATTATCCTTATCAGGTTGGCTTGTTGGACATGACTGGGGCAGTTATATTGACTGTTGGTTGGCTGTTAAGAAATGAACGTTGTATACTCTAGCATTTTACAACCTAAAAAAGAACACTGAAAGGAAAAACTTTGAGGCTACTTAAGAGAACAGGGTTGTTAACTGCTTAAGAGTGAAGAAAGCCAAGTGGATTCTTATCTCTCTGCCTGCTCTGGCCAGTGGATACTATGTTGCAAGTTCCCAGTTGACTTCCCTGAAATAAAAGACTGTAACCTAGAACCCTAGACCAAATAATCCCCTCTCTATACATTGTCTTTGGCCAGGGTTTTTAATCACAGTAACAGAAATTAAGCTCCAGAGCCATGGATTAATGATGGAGTTTATGACTCCCTTTTTCTCTTCCGTATTGCAGAGTTACACATAATGTCGACCCTAGGTGGCAATGCCTCCTTGAGAGAGGCTTAGTGGTACACCAGTCCCCATGAGCAACTGAGCACTCTACAAAAGCCACTGGCAGGTGTAGGAATGCTCAGCATGTTCTACCCACAAGAGCTTGCCACACAATCACAAGGGCCGTGGTTCAAAATTTAGCTGTCAATGGAGAGAAGGAAGTGGACACACCCCTAACCAAGAAGTTATTTGTTAGTGATACCCACTGAGAGAAGAAAAATTAGTTCTTTCCAATGGAGTCTTACCAGATATATCAAACACACATCAGAGAAGGCCCTGTGCCTAGCAGGAGTTGGCCAACACAAAGTAAACTCAGTGGTATTTTTCGTAGACTTTTTGTGCCACTTTTGCTTTGTTTGGGCTTCTTTAAAAAAAAAAAAAAAAGAATTGGTCTTCTTCTTGAACATTTGATTTTTATTTTTTGTGGTATATGTGTATGTGTGTGTGTATGTATGTGTTTGTGTGTGCATGTGTATTTCTTGGTTTTGCTTTATTTCTAAAGAGAGGGGAAAAGTAACATAAAGGTGGATGAGTAGGGAGGGTCCAGGAGGAACTGGCAGAAGGGAAAGCATATTAAGGATATTTATTTGTATGAAAAACTTTTTTTTTTCAATTAAAAAGCTGTCAAAACAAAGGAAATCTTTCCTATGGATCAGTGAAGCTTTCTACACTGTGTTAGTCATTTGAACACTCTGCCTCTGGACACACATGATGCTGGTCTGTGTCTGAGCAGAGAATAGTGGCCCATATGCTGGGAGTAAAATCTCCATTTTTTTCTCTTCCTGTACCCCAGTAACAGTTCCCTATTTGACTACAAGAGAGCTCATTGTCCTCACACACTGTTTCTTCACACAATAGCTGCTCCTCTTGTCCCTCTAAGTCAGGCAAATGAGTTAGCACACTAGGTACTGTAAACACAGGGATCCACCTTAGGCAAATAGTTAGATCTTGGTTCAGTTCCAGTTGGATGATGATTTTTCCCTCCAAAGGGGATTTCTAAAGACAGTGTCAAAAGAATAAAATATATATTCATTTAAAAGGACCTGGGGTGTAGCTTAGGGGCACAGTCCTTACCTGATATGTGTGAAGTCCTGGATTTTATTTCTTGCATTGCAAAAAAAATTCACCTGTAAATAATGGGAAGTGTAAAGCATTTTTCATTATTACACAGTAATTGTATAGATGCACACATGCATCTGTACATATATTTTCATGTGATACATACAATGAAGACATACATACATTTATGATTTTATAGTAAATATTGCTTAATTTTTAAATGATTTGTGTGTATATGTGTGTGTGTTGATATGTAACACATAGGTGCAGATGCCCACAGATGCCAGAGCCGTCATATTCCTACAGAACTCGAGTTATGCGCAGTTCTGAGGTGCATGTGTGTGCTGGGAACTCAAGGTCCCAGGTCTTCTGCAAGAGCCATATGTGCTCTTAATCACTGACCCATCTCTCTAACTCCTTATCTTTAAATTATAGGACCTAATATTAAATTTTCCACCTACCATTTTTTATATATGTAAGTATCTATTCACGGCTGCATGCAATGCTCATTTTTATCTTTTGAGATTAGAGCAACAAATCATCCTGAGTCGAGATTACGTCAGTCCAGATGGCAGATGGCCCTCTCATATCTGTACAGTTTTTCAAAGGTATAATGCTTCTCTATCTTTGTATAAGATGGGGATGATGATAATTCATCCAATAGACTTAAAAGCCTAGAAATAGGTTAACATCCATCCATTAATCCACAATTGGTTCTATTCCACTGTTGTACCGATGACCTCTGTGTCCAAGGAAACCCTCATCGTTGTCTTCTTTGTCTTCAGGTTTGTCACTGCTATTTATTTCATGAATATTTCCTACTCACAGCAAGTTTCAGAACCAAACTCATTGGCATACTATCAACAGAAGGTACCATCGTATTCCTGGGTGGTTGGTTTCTTGGATTTGGTTTTACTGCCAGGACAGGATCTCATGAAGCTCACCTCATACTTACCACATAGTCCAGGAGAGCACACAGTGTAGGCTGGCATGTTGATCGGGCTGACCTAGGATTTCTGATCCTCCTGCTCCTACTTCTCCTACTTTTCAACTGGTGAGTTTTACCAGTATGTACCACCCATAGTCAACATATGTCTCATCTACAAGAACAAGTGTTGTAATCATTTAAATTATTTTTTTTCTTTCATTATGTTCAGGCTGGTACTAAGTTCCTTAACTTAGCAGCTGCTAGAATGCCTGTTGCCATACCACACAGGAAATAATGGTTTGACTGATGCATTGACCAAAACTAAGCTACTTGTATCTGGGACTATTTGCTTGTTGGGAAGAGAGTATTTCCCACAGACCCAGGGCCTTAGTGCACCAAGATCTCTACTTGTCTTAACCTTTAGTCATGGGGATTTTCAAGCTCATGTTGATGCATCCTTTCTTCAGTTGCAGAAGTGAACATGAAGTGCTCATACCTGCTTCCCTTCCTCTCCCAGGAGTTTACCTTCGGTGCTTCCACTGGCTAAGCTACCCTCCTTCTGTTTTGGGCATTAGCCCAAAGTTGTTTCCCTTTATCTATGATGGATAACCCAAATCCTTTGTCAGAATTTCAAGGAAAGAGATTATATAAACCTATCTTTACCTGGCACATTATTATCCATTCTTTCACCTAGCAGCTTCCTCTCAAATTGCATTCACTTACTACCTCTCATGAGCATTGCCACTTTTCTAATACTTGTTCTGCTGTCTGCCAGAAGTGTTGATAACCAATAGTCAAGGCTCCTTGAGAATTCATACAGACTAGAGTCCCTGCTACGCTAGGCTCACCACTAATCTCAGTGTTCACCGACATTATCCCCATAGAATAGGTGAAAATGTAGAAACTCAAGTCAAGTAACTTAGCCGAAGACAAAAACAAAGCAAGTGTCTGGAAGCTTACACTCAGCCTGACTTCAAGTATCACATTCTCTCTGCTGCCCTTATCCGATGTGAGCTCAGCTTTCTCTTGCTTCATCACATCTCTTTCAAATCTTCTAATTTGTGAATTAAAAGTTTGCTATAATATACCCAGAAGATGCTCCAACATGTGATAAGGACACATGCTCTACTATGTTCATAGCAGCCTTATTTATAATAGCCAGAAGCTGGAAAGAATCCAGATGTCCTTCAACAGAGGAATGAATACAGAAAATGTGGTACATTTACACAATGGAGTACTACTCAGCTATTAAAAATGATGAATTCATGAAATTCTTAGGCAAATGGATAGAACTAGAAAATTTCATCCTGAGTGAGGTAACCCAATAGCAAAAGAACACACATGCTATGCACTCAGTGATAAACAGATACTAGCCCAAAAGTTCCAAATAACCAGGATACAATTCACAGACCATATGAAGCTCAATAATAAGGAAGACCAAAGTGTGGGTGCTTTGGTCCTTCTTAGAAGGAGAACAAAATACTCACAGGAACAAATATGGAGATAAAGTATAGAGCAGAGACTAAAGGAAAGGCCACCCATAGACTGTCCCACCTGGGGATTCATCCTATTTACAGTTACCAAACCCAGACACTATTGTGAATGCCAAGAAGTACAAGCTGAAAGGAGCCTGATATGGCTGTCTCCTGAGAGGCCCTGCCAGAGCCTTACAAATACAGAGGCAGATGTTAGCAGTCAACCATTGGACTGAGTGCAGGGTCCCTAATAGAGGAGTTAAGAGAAGGGACTGAAGGAATAGAAGGGGTTTGCTACCCCATAGGATGAACAACAATATCAACCAACCAGACCCCTCAGAACTCCCAGGGACTAAGCCATCAACAAAGGAGTACACATAGCTCCAGCTGCATATATAGCAGAGGATGGACTTGTCATGCATCAGTGGGAGGAGAGGTCCTTGGTCCTATGAAGGCTCAATAGATGTCCCAGTGTAGGGGAATCGAGGACGGGGAGGTGGGAGTGGGTGGGTAGGTGAAGGAACATCCTCATAGAAGCAGGAGGAGGGAGGATGTGATAGGGTGTTTCCAGGAGGGAGGGAAACTGAGAAAGGGGATAACATTTGAAATGTAAATAAAGAAAATATCCAATTAAAAAAAGTGTGCTCTAAAGCGGTAATGCTTCAAGTGCTCTTTGTCAGTCTCTGACTCTTCAACTTTAAACTCTATTTGCACCTTTCTCTTGGTCTGCACAACTACTCAGGGAACTTTTGACTATAAACTGTATCTCTTCCAGTTTTTTAGGTTTTGCTTTATCTCTGTGAACATGAGATCTTGATTTCTGAATTTTTCCCTAGGCACTGTTGTGTCTTTGGCCCTGCTAGAGCCATACCACAGTGTTCTCAAGAGATTTGATTGACATGTCTTATCTTGGTTTTCTCTGGCTCTTTTATAAAGATAGTGATAGCCTAACTTTTCAGTTTATAGAGTATTATAATATCAAAGAGCTCAAGTGCTTTCTTTAGTTATCAAAAGCTTAGACTCTAGTTTTTCTTCAAAGTATAGAAATCTTCTGCCTTCTTTAAAGGCTAGAATACAGTGGGTCTTCTATAGGTTGTCTTCAGATATATTCTTAGCTTTGGACTTGAAGGAAGTTGTATATGAATCTTGACGTAAACCCAAATTTGCGCTTTAATAACAAGATGAGTAAGTTGACCTCCTATAGAAGGAACTTCCAAACTCTAGTGGCACACCTAGGTGTGATCTCGTATCTGAAAGGTTTAGATAACAAATGGTCAGCATTTGGTCCTAGGCTTTAGAACTGTACTCATTATCCAACAAGGTTGACCCTAGCCACATGTGCCCATTTGAATTTTAAACAATTAAAAATGAAGAGCTGGGGCTGAAGTGATGGCTCAGAGGTTGAGAGCACTGACTGTTCTTCCAGAGGTCCTGAGTTCAATTCCCAGCACCCACATGGTGGCTAACAACCATCTATAATAAGATCTGGTGCCCTCTTCTGATATGCAGGCAGAACACTATGTATATAATAAATAAATAAATCTTAAAAAAATAAGAAAGAAAGAAAATGAAGAGCTGAGTGGGGTGACACATCCCTGTAGTACCTTAATCTGGAGGCAAATGAGAATAAGACACTTGAATCCAGGATTTCAAGACAACATGGCAAGATACTATCTCAAAAAAGTTGCTAATCAACTTAAGATTCAGTTCCTCAGCTATATTAGACACATATCAGGTGCTCCATAGGGAGATGTGGTTATGAATACCACCCTGAACCACAGCTGTAGACCATTTCTATTTTTGCAAAAAATAATCTGTCCAAGATATTGAACAACACCACTCTAGAAGCTTATCAATGGTTTTATTGAGAACTACATCATTTGTGGCAGATCTTGTGTCTATTTAATACTTCTCCTGTATGAGGACTTTATTCATCATTTACCCACCTGACACAACATACTTGGTGCTTAATCTGGGTTCAAAAGCTGGTTACCAAGTGTTCATGGGATAAAATTGTCAGCTCCTATCTAGCTGCCCAGTTATGCAGTGGTGTGACATGAATTTAAAGTCATCATGAAAGGGGCAGAAAGAAAAGCAAACGATCCTGAAACAAGTAATCTACATTTCATAAGTTCTGCCAAATGTTAAATGTAAATCTGCGACAAACTGTTGATTCTGCCCTGCCCCTGCTTGCACAGCTGTGGATGACAGCTGCATCAAATCAGCTAAGAGAGATTTATTTTTGAAATTTGTGCTGACCTCTGTTTAGGCCCAAAGGAGGAAAAATGTCATCTTTGTTCATGTCTCAAGAAAACTATTAGAATTCTACACCGACTACAAAGGAGAAAAAGTTGTGCCTTGGGGTTTTTCACTGTATTTCCTATTTAAAGGCACCATCTTGCCTTTATTCCCAGTTACAAGATAAATAAGGAATTTATCACCCTCTGAGTCACATGAGTTCTTTTTCTTACGAGGAGTTCAAATTGAATATTGAGTTTACATTTATCAAATGTGCAATTCTGTAATTGCCTTTTGGGATATCAAGAACTGTAGAGTCTAGAGGGATGGCTCAGTGGTTAAGAGCACACACTGCTCTTGCAGAGGACCTGGGTTCAGTCCCAGTGCTCATCCATGTCGTTCACAACTGCCTGTATCTCCAGCTTCGGAAGATCCAAAGCTTTAGGCTTCCATGGACACCAACACTCATGTGCACATGCTGACGCGCATTCATGCGCATGCACACAAGATAAAAACAAATCTTAAAAAGAATTGTGAACCCCTCCTCACAATATCGTTAGAGTCAGACTTTAAGTCCTATGACCCAGGAGGACAAGACTTGAATAAAAGTGATTGATAGATACCTATTTATACATATCAATCAACTATAATTTATGAAGGTGTCTCTTTGACAAAAGTTAAGTCTTTTAAATATTAATAATATTCTAATTATAGTTGAATTTTTAAAAAAACTACATTTTTTTTTTGCTTTTTTTGAGAAAACTATGTTTATTTGCCTGTTCATTTTGGGGGTATGTTCAAGTGCCGTGTTCACATATAGAAGTCAGAGAGCCTGTAGGAGTTGATTCTCTCCTTCTACCTTGTGGGTCTTGAGATGAATCTCAGGGCACCACGCTCAGCACCCAGTGCATTTACCCTCTGAACCATCTTACTAGTTCATTGACAATATTTTAATAAAGAAATACATAAACCTAAGAAACAAAATGAGTATGAGGAGTGACTTTTTCCTCAGACATCTTATCACTCCACACAAAATCACAGTAGCTGTCATAGCACTGTTGTGAAGTGTAGTGAGTTTGGAAGCAAAGGCTAGATGCTGGTCACAGACCTGGAAATAAGAAGGTTTATGTGAAGTTCAACCACAGGCAACAGGAAACCTCATACATCTTGGAAAGCTATAGATTCGCATCAACTAGAGAAAGGCCAGAGCGTCACAGCTCTAAGTAAAGTTTCGAGGCTATTGGAAATTGCCCACTCCCTCTCCAGCAATCGATGAGGTCCAGAATGCTAATATAATAATGTAAAGGGGTCAGTTATCTTCTGGATTCTCATTCTTGAGAATGTTCAGTGGGATTTTCCAGAGACTATACAACCATCTGAAAAAACAAATGTGATATTCTTCCACTTTCCAACACTATATCTATGTGAGGCCGTGTCTTCAAATATATTATCCAAAACAATATCACAGCCGATTAAATGCTGAGCAAATATGAGGACACAGCTGCTTTCTGTCATAGGAGACATTAAAGACACTTGTAAAACCGTACAACAAAGCTGTGCCTCCTAATAGAGTGTATAATGGGGGAAATATCATTTCCATAAAAGTGATAGTCTTATTACTATTTAATGATGTATTATTTTAAATGGATTAATAAACAAATAGAAATGCTCTCAGTGATTACCATATCATTAAAAGTTCTTCAGGGTACTCCAGTAAGTTTTAAGTATCCAATGAGACCAAAGAGCTTATGATCAAAGCTCTAGAATATGTAATGTGCAAATATAAGGTAAATCATCTTCTAAACAATACTTAAGAAGGGAAGAAGCAGAGGGAGCTGTTTCTCAGATGGTCAAGCATTGTTGGAGATATTCTGATGTTTTCACAGCCAATTGACTAATTATTTACAGCTCTTTTTGATGGCTACAACTAAGACTTACTTTTATTCCCCCAAGAAACAAAACCACTCATTTGCCCAAAACAAATATTTGCTAGCACTTTCCAGTTGCATACAAACTGTTTTGTTTCACAAAATAGTTACTTAAGGATCCTGTGTTCACAATAGTTTTAAATGAGGGTTTAATTTTAATTGGAGAAGATGGCTGGAACTATTGGCAGCCTGGGATGAAGCTGTAGTAAAAGCACATGAATATCATTTTACCATATATATGTCTATATCTATGTCTACAGACATAGATATACACATATATGTATGTATATACATATATTTATGGGTTATTACTAGAATCATGAGTAGCCTACTGGTACTCTTAATTAGCTCTGTCTCATATTCCTAGAAGTCTATTGTCTTTTTTTTTTTTTTTTAACTCTCACATGACATAATTTGGGAGTTAACGATACCAGTAAAACTTACATCAAATCAATGTTTTAAATATAGCAAAGTGAATGGTTTTGGTTTTAGTTTATTTGTTCATTTTTGAGGTTGAGGGATAGAACATGAGGACTTGTCTGTGCCAATGAAGAAATCTACCCATTGAGTTATAGCTTTAGTCGCTATGATGTTCATTTTGATCAAGGAAGACTACTAAAGAGAATGAAAGGTTCAGGCATGCACGCATACATTCTTTTAAACAGATATTATTCTGCCTCCTTCTTCCAGTAACCCTTACCTATTCAGAGATGGGGGGAGAGGGAGTAGGGGAGAGAGAGAGAGAGGAGGGAGGGAGAGATCACTGTTGTTCATTGTTCTATATTAATCATTCTCTCAAGAGCATAGAGCCATGCACTTGAACAACATAGCCTTCCTCTGTGTGCCTACAGACTCTGTCCTGTCTGAGGCAGGTTTGTCATCACTCCTCAAGTCCCATCACCATTGTCAAACTCTACCCCACCTTATCTAGACTCCCCTCAAAGGCTTCACACACAGGTTAATGTCACAGTGGTCTAGTGACCAAACTCCAACGAAAGAAAGAGCAGCTGAGATGAGCTGAGTCCATGGGAATTTAGACTTCTCTGTTTCAGTTCCCCAGGCCTCTATAAAAAGAAGAATACTCCCTGTATCTGTTTACCTCGTGGCATAGAAGAATTTTGAAAATATCTAGTCTCTGAACACTTCCTTATTCACACTTTCTCTCCCATCCCACCAAATGTTACTCATCTCTCAAGTAGTAGTTCGGGCTCCGCCATCTTGGAATGATTTCTTGTGACCACTCTGCTTCCTTGAGGCTTAAAATATCTCTTTCTGTAGTAGACATCACACTATGAATTTGGTTTTTTTTTTTCCAAAATAACCTTGAACTCGAATCATTTCCCCTGCAGTTCCTCTTGGGCATATAAAAAATATGTCCTGGGGTTCAAAGGGGAATAAGTTGTGAGTAATATTTCACATGTTTCTCTATAAGATAGCTGTACTTGGTTACATTAAGAGCACTGCAGAGTTGAGAGCAGGGGAGGTGGTCAGCAGATAGAAGCGCTCGTCACACAAGCCTGCCAGCCTGAGTTTGTATTCTCTGAAACCATATCAAAGTCAGACATGATGCTATGTATCATCCTAGCACTGCTCTGTCAAGACAGCAGACAAAGAGAAGGGATTCCCTCAGAGGCTCATGGGCCAGCAGGACCAACACCTAAGGTTGCCTTCTGACCTCGGCATTTAAGTGATGGCATGAGTGTGACCTAATACATGAGCATGTGCTTTCAAATACGCACAAAAAAAAATGTTGTAAAAAGTTTTTGAGAGATGATTAACCCTAATTAGATTCTCTGCAAGCTGACTTATCACCCAGGAAAGCTATTGATTTCTATTCTCCTTCCATTTGGCTATAGACAAAGGGTAGTTTCTCCTCAGTTTCTTCATTTTGTATGTGCTTGTGAAACTGAGCTTGACAGGTACATCATGACAGGTAGCCATTTGTCTGCCTCTGTTCCAGCACAAGAAATGCTGTGCCCTCAGCCCTGTCCTGTCCAGCCTTATAGTCATTCTGCCTTTCAAATCTGACCTTAGAAATACTAAAACACTCTACTATTCCAGAATCTTGAGTCCTTAGATTCTTCAGAGAACCCCAGGCCTTGTTTCCACCACCAGATAAGACTTATAATGTAACATGGTACTATTTGTTACCATGGTAACAAAAGCTGTGTAGATCATTTTGCTTTCATGCATTTTTAGAGAAAGCTACATTAAGTTTCATGTACAAAGGAGCCATCAATTGTGCTACTAAGCTGGGGGGGGGGGGTTAAATGTCATTATGTCCCACAAACCAGGAAGATTAAAAGTGAAAGCCATTTTGTTTTCTTAGCTTCCAAAATAAGGGGAAGACACAAATTACATCCTATGGGGGGAAGGTCACATATGCTTCTGTTGTCCTGTGTTTTATCTGCTCACCTCTTTCTTCTACTGATGGGAACTAAGGGGGAAATACCATATCCAAAACACCTGAGTCTGGTGATTTAAAATTAAAATGTGTGGGGTTTTGTATTCAGGAGAAGCTCAGTTTTGGAGCTCTGCGTCCTCTTCCTTCAATTCAGAGGGAGTGAGGGGAATAACAGAGCATTGCTACAGGTGACAGTGTCTCCAGCTGGCATGAGACAAGGCTACATGAAAATCTTTGTTCCATGAGAGGCTGAAACAATGTCTGGTTTCTTTATCAGTTTGAGTCATCTTGAAAATAACTAAGCCATAATATGTTACAACAATGTGTCCATCACCAAGAATTAGTGAGGATTTGTCACATTTTCCTGGTCGTTTGTTTGTTTGTTTGTTTAATGTGTGTATATTTTATCTGCATGTATGCCCATGCAGCACAGGCATACATTGTCTGTGGAAGACCAAAGAGGGTGTCAGATGCCCTAGAACTTGAGTTATAGACAATTGTAGCCACCATGTGGGTGCTGGGAATTGAACCTGGGCTCTCCGGAAGAACAGCGGAAGAACAGCGAGTGCTCTAAACCACTGAGCCATCTCAACAACCCCTTGGTCTTTTTAAGTCAGAATTCAATCATTATTCTTCCTGGGGCCTATTTGCTGCCATTATTTGCCACAGAGCATCATGACTTTCCTGGGGTTTCTCTGGGCTCACTACTTCCCCTACAAAAATCTGTCTTCTTCATCATGATGGTATGTCCAGGAACCAAGTCCTGAATGATAGAGACGTTATTTCTCCAGGAAAAAAGTCATCCCTTGATGCTTCTCCTCTTTATCTGGCCACTGACTTGGGGGAGATGCATTTACATGTGTATGATTTTACAGCTCGTGCAAACTTTGCTTTCTGCTTCCCATATGGACTTCTTAAGGTCATAATTCAGGTCAGCCTGTAGATCTCAAGGGAAACAATGCCATGAAGAAGCCAGGAGGAGAATTTCGAAGGTTCCTGCTGAGGCCAGGCAGGTGACTTTCATTATGGGACTAGGTATAGCGAGCCATGCCAGCTCTCTAGACCACTGTGGGATCAGACTCTCACAGGCAGCTAGACATCTGTCTGAATGGGAAAATGCTCCAGTCTACATTTCCCTTTTCATTCTTAATGTTGTTCTGTTTCATTTTCTTTTTAGTTCAAAATCTACAGAAAAGCTTAAACAATAATACCTGAAACCCCTCATCCTCATCATTTAAATTCATTCAGATTTTTAACATTTTGACACATATGTGCTTACATAAATTACTTCCTAAACCACTTGAGTATATAAACTATGTAAAATGGAATGACTAGTTCTTATTTTTTTTCAGCACACATCTCTTACAAAATGGATTATGAAACTTATAAAGCATACCAGCTTTATATTATTGATGGCTCTTCTTGAAATTTCTTCATCTGAGTCCAAATTATTTTGGAATCCTCATTTTTTTGTCCAAATCAAAATCTAATAAAGATTAAAACCTTGCTTTGATTATGTGTTGTTAGTATAAGTGTCCCCTGATGCTTTAAATACACATTTGAAATTTTTGTACATATATACAATGTATCCTGATCATATCCACCCCTTAGTGCACCCTCAGTTTTTCCCAGGACTTTCTGGCACATCTCCTCATTTCCATGTGCTCGTTTTATAATTATTAATTAATTCATTAATTAATTAAGCTCACAGAGTACAGTTAGCACTGCCAGTACGCACATACATGTTGGGTCACCCACTGGAGCCTGGGGAACCTGCCTTAGCTATACTCCTCAAGAAAGATGATTCTCCCTCTCTCAGCAGCCATCAACTACCAACAGCTTGTTAACTGGGACATGACAATGTTTAATGAATCCAGGGCATAACGGTATTTCCATGTGATGCGGCAAGTACTGTAAAGGGCAAAACAAGGCTTGAGTGTGAAGGAGTAATGTGGCCTGAGCTTAAATATAGATGTGCAGGAGTCCAGGTGAAGACACAGAGAGGCAGGCATGGATGTGAGGGAAGTGGATGCTCACATGTGTGTGACTATAGATGGCTTCCAAGTTAATAAAGTGTCACTTACCATTGAGGACTTGGAATATGGATTATTATAGCACTTACCTAGAATGAGTAAGTCCATAGGTTCAATACTCAGAACTCAAGAAACTTAAAAAAAAACAAAAACAAAAAAACAAACAAACAAAAAAACAAAAAACAAAAACAAACAAACAAAAAAAACCCTTTTTCTTAATCCTAAGGGTTGGAAAGCCAATGAAATGCTTTAAGCAAATGCAATTCATTTATCACAGGGAGATCATGACACGCCTATGAGGAAAGGATCCCATTTGAAGAAGAGCAGTACTGTAAGAAGCTATATTAGTGCCAAACAGGAAGTAAGAGGCAGTGCTCGATGGGGGAGGAGAGGGCGAAATCCCAAAGATACTTGGGAGGTTGAGAGGCAGGGACAAGCTGACAGGAACTAAGAATGTGAGTCAGAAAAAAGATCTAAAGCAGATTGCCAAGTCCATCTTCTGGGTCTCCTGTGAGCAGTGACCATCCATCCATTCCAACGGACACCCAGGGGACACGTACCTGTGTGTGTTCACTGGATCGGAAAAGCAGGACTAAGAGTCTCAGCAGGGAACAAGGGAACATAAGGACCCTTAGAGGACAAGAGGCTGACAAGAAACACGGGGAGCAATGGAGGATAGGGTGCAGACCAGACAGGGCCTCTCTGTGCACTCTAGCTCTTAGGGAACTTGTTATCCAAATCAGAAAGGTGGAGCCAGAAGGAAGGGGG
>JADRCD010213232.1:0-11594 GCA_019843815.1 Montemys delectorum
TGACAAAGTTTTAACTTGTCCTAAAAATTGGAAGAGCATAAGATAGTCTGAGTTATTCAATATAATAATATGAATTCATTTTAACATTTAATTTATAAGGAAATTAGTTTTGAAGCATTATGTTAATAAAATAAGAAATCAAATAATTGGAATCTTTGATTATATTATTTAATATGAGAATTTACTATGGACTAGAAATTCTGGGCACAAGTCACACTACAGTGTCACTTTCCTGAGTGTTGGTAATAAATTCATATGACACTATGCCCTAACTCAAAACAATGGATTTTAAATAATATAAATAACAACAAGTGGGAATTAAATATTTTATAAAAACACATTCAATATGTTGAACTTCAAATCTTTTGTATATTTTAAAAAGAAAAATACCTTAGCAAGTAGTCTATTTTACAGTAATATCTGTATTCTAAATGAAAATTATTCTAACAAAGTTAGAACATGACAAACTTCATAAAGTGAACTTGTCCAGACATAATAATCTCATAGTTTTACCTCTTCATGCTCATAGCAAATATGTATATCAAACTGGGATGAAATCTCTGACTCTTGACACTCTAGTGTAAATATACCATATGATTTGAGAATACTCACTATGAGTGTTTCTTTACAGTATCACATATGCATAGACAACACATTCATTTATTGGATCACTGATCATTAGCATGCCTACTACATTTTATTTTCACCTTAACGAACATGTATTAAGCATGTATTATACACTGAATGGTGTTCCAGTAGAATTTAAACCTTGAAATTCTAATTATTTTTAAGTCATTCTGTGACTTAATCTATACATGGGTTCTTTAGCAAAGAAGCAATGTTTTTTTTTTTTTTTTTAATCAGTCAGATTTATATTAGTAAATTCTCAACCCACAAACACCCACACAATGAACTCAAAACTCAGTCGGTATAAACACAAGCTACAAACCTAGATGGGGCAGATGCACCCTAATTATTATTTAATCATCTAAGAACTCCTCAATACTTGTGGCTCCCACAACTGTGTGGTTCTGGATCCTCTTCTTCTGACATAAGTTCCATCTTATCTCTTCCTCTCCTTTCTTTCTTCTTCTCCCTCTGTCTCTCTCTCCTCATGGCAAAGAAGCAATGTTAAAGTGAGGTCAAAAAGGTTGTTTTTAATTCACTTTGGCTATTTTCTTACCTCAAGGAAAAAAAATCAAACAGAGGCCCCAAGGAGGAGAGACAGTGTAAAGACAACAATGAAGACAACCATTTACCAGGAATGGGAAGTTGCTCCCATGAAATCACACTCAGTAGCACCTTAACTCTGATCCACATTCTCCAAAGAAGCGAGACAATATCAATTTCTTATTGTTTAAGGCATTCACTCTACAATACTTCCTTATAGCAGTCCCAGCAAATGAACTCACCAGGGAATAGACAATGTTTTGAAATTTCATCTCTATTTTATCGTTCCAATTTAAGTAGAAACATGGAGATAATTGCCCCCAAATAAAGACTTTATTATATTCCGTTGAAAAGTGCCCCTCTGAGAATTAAAATATCGGCACCTGGAAAGATGTCATTTGTGAGCCATAATGTTGTTCAAATACATTTCCTAGGCATGTTTCACTAAATCTTTTTTGAACCTTCCTATGAAGCCTCTCTGGTAACTCTTTAAGTTATTCTTCAGTAATTCCTTCTGTGAGTATCATTTCTCAAAGAATTCAAGGTCATTTACAACACGATGCTTTCCCCATGCACCTAGCACAACAAACTGTGTGACACTTCTAAGTACATGACAAATAATGGTGGAATCACACTAAAGCCTCTTCACAATGTCTCTCTGAATACGTATGCTGTGCAACTGTCTGCCTTGCTGCTAAAACAGTCTTCTAACATGATCTTTTAAACACTTCGATAATTAAAATTGCTTGGATCGTCTCCAAGAGAGACTACCTCCTGCCAGTGTTATTACAGTGAGATTCTAGAGTGGCGATTCTGGTTCTTGGTTGCACAGATCATTCTTGGTAACTAAAGCTAATTAACATAGCAATACAAATCTTAATCCAGGAAGCTTACAAGTAGAAAATCCAATTAAAGTGATGTGACATTAATTACAAGACAATAGGAAGGTTGGATTGAGAGCCTAGTGACACAAGCTGAGCATCACTATAGTTGTATGTGTGAGTAAAGTGATCAGTGGGGGTTATGCCTGCCCATCACTTCCCTGCTTACAATAACTACTCAACAGTCACTGTGAGGATTATTTTAACAATATTTTAAACATTTTAACTCATCTAAAGAACAATACTATCTAATGAGAACGTGATTTCCTTCTCTTTACTTATTTTTTAATTTCTACAGATATTGCATGATATATAAGTAAGAGAATAGAACATTGTAACATAGAAACACTATGGCACAGATAAAAGAACAGATGTAAACACAAGGTGGCTCACGTAAGATCATTTTCCTGTGCAATTTATTAATTTGGTGATACTTCTTGAAAAGTGTTTTCCCAATATGAATTTTGAAAATTCTTTTTTCTTTATTTTCTTTTCTTTTATTTTATCTTGTTATTCCTTTACCCAGTTTCCCTTCCACAAGCCCCCTATCCCCACCTCCCTCTGCCACTATGAGGCTCCTCCCCAACTTGCCCATCCACTCCTGTCTCACCACCCTAGCATTCCCCTACCATGGGGCATTGAGCCTCCACAGGACCAAGGGCTCCTCATCCAATTGATGCCAGATAAGGCAATCTGCTGCTACATATCTAGCTGGAGCCATGAGCCCCCCATGTTTATTCTTTGGTTGGTGATTTAGTTCCTGGGAGCTTTGGGGGGGTCTGGTTGGTTGATATTGTTGTTCTTCCTGTGGGGTTGCAAGTAATTCAGTATTGTTAATGTCATGGCTGTGTTTTACAAATGACTATATGAAAATAATAAACAAATGAAGCTATTCAGTTACATCAGGATTGAGATATCTTATCCAGGGGTAAGACTTATTTTAGAAATTTTCATTGAGAATTCTTAGGAAAGTATTTCTAAGCTATTCTATATATAATTATGAAAAATTTGTGTGCTATAAATTTTTTGATAATAGGTATATAAATAACTTTAAAGCAACTAATTCAGCTAACAAAGAAGGCATTGAACAAGTAGTAAAAACAAGGAAAGGATGGACAAAAATCAACTTAAAGAGTTAGAAAGTCAAAAATAGTAGTTGAGGAACATAAAAATCTTCTACTTGCAAGCTAATAAATGAACAGGAATGACGTTAAGACCCGTCCATGAAGAAAGGATAACTTAGACTACAGTGTTACTGTGCTACAGATATTTAAGTAATATCTGAAAAATGTGTCCTTTCTCATAGTACCCCAAAAACAATATAGTTGAAAGGTTAAAAGATTAATAAAAATGAACATAATATATATTAGTTAACATATTTTAGATGATATATATGGTAGAGTCAGTAGACAAACAAAAATATAAATGAAGGCTTTTACTATATTAAATATGGAGAAATTAGTTTTCTAATAAAAGTCAATTTACTTTTTAAAGACTAGTCTAAATACATACCTTACTTCTTAGAATGGATCATCATCTATATATTGCCAGGACTGTATTCCCTACACTATTTAAAAGTGTCCAAGAATAAAATACAGAAAGCTTAACTACACTGAGGAGAGGAGATTATTTTGGAGACTATTTATGCCTTTTAATTTTATTCTTTGTATTCTTTCTCTCTCTAATTTGACAATTACAGATGAAGTGGTTAAATCTTTAATATATATACATATATATGTGTGTATAATATATATATGGAATTATGTTTATATTTGTACCATTCATTTTTTCCTCCACAAAATTTTGTGAGATTTGAATAGGTCTAAGGCATATATTCTTTATCGGACAATGCCATACAACTTGAATAACTTCTCTAAACTGTTGAAAAAATAGTATAACTAAAATAACAGGAAGAAATTCTTAAAAATCAGTCTGTGCAACAGACCATATTACTGAACATGTAAGGAGATAGCCCTTACTATGTCTAATATATGATATATGTATACTTATAGCTATATAATTATGATATATTTTAATGGTTTGCCCGAATGATCATACATATTTCCAAATCATAATTTGATTTGATTCTGGCATTAGTATGTATATTTTAGAAATTTCACTCGAATGTTTCTACAGTAAGAAGCTTCCCTATTATACTCACAGGCTAGTGACTAATTTTAGGAAGCATCAGTAGGCATATAAACATTTCTTCCAATATTCATGCTTAAGTTTAGACAAAGGAAATAACTGGAGGATGCATAAAAATTCAGATAGGCATTTTACATTTTCTGTCCACACAAAGTACATGCTAAGCAATGTAATATACTTGAAAAAAAATCACATTCCAGTGAAAACTTTGTAACATTTCTACAGCTTGAAAGGGCCAATTCTTTGTTCTTATTGTACTCACTATTTATAGTAGTAATTCTCCCTCTTCAGGTTTGTACTATACTTGAAATTTCAGTAAAGCTTTCTGCTGAATTGGTGAAAGAATTGTAAACATGCAATAATTATTTGTCAATTCCTAGAAGTCATTTGAACGGCATTAATTAATTAAACAGTAACAAAATAGTGTAACCGCTAGCACTCCAATCTTGTCTCCTTGGCAGAGAGAGCACACCTGAGTGTTTCAGGCAATGTAGATTTTGAAACTGAGCCAGCTGCTTAATTTCTGGATGCCTCAGTTTCCTTATATTCTAAAATGAAAATGTTGCCTTTATTCTACTGGGGAGAAACTAATGAAAAGTATGCATGTAAGTTACTTCTACGGACGCCAGCAGATACTAAACCATGCTATCTATTATTATTCTTTTTTTTCATTTTTCATTTTGAAATTTATTAGTGTTTGAAATGTATGCACTAATACAGCATCTTTCACTTAACAATTAACAAATTTCAATAAGCTGAAGATCTTAAGGTGGCACTTAGCTAGTATTTGGTAAGGCCTACTTCTAACCTAACAGCCTACTTTAGTTATGCAAGGAACAAGGGTGTTACAATTGTCTGTTACATAGAAATGTATGTGGCTATTATGGTGGTTATGACAGTTTCTTTCTGATACAATTTATAAAATAAAACATATTTGAGTGAAAAGCTTACAGTATTATCTGTATTATGAAACAGAGTTACAATATAATGTATACAACTAAAAGATATGATATATTTTTCTTATTCCACTTACTAGCTCCAGTCTTAAAAAAAAAAAAAAAAGATGTTTGTAAGTTGTTAGTAGTTATAAGAGCAGTGATATTAGTTTATATACTTTTGATTTAAGCTCTTCTGTAAAATCACTAGCTGCCACAGACTGGGTTAGTTGCAGGGACCTCTTGTTCCATGGGATGAGAGTTCTGGTCAGGTGGGTAAAAAAATTCAGTGAGTGACAGACAGAGACAGAAACAAGGAAGTGCTGAATCTGAATGCATTTCTTAAAAATGGCATGAAGTTTTTACAGTCATTGCAAAAGAGAAATGAGAAATCTGGCAGCTCAGCAGTTGAGGTGCATCTGAGGCCACCTGAAACACACTGGGTCCAAAGCAGCCACCTCTTCTGGACAGGCACCGCACCCCTCCCTCCCCCTGGCCCAAGCGCTCTGGGCCCAGGGGGCTGCAGACTACATGAGGCTCGAAGCTTGAATCTTTATGAATGAATCTAAGTCTAAGTCCTAGCCCATCTAAGTTCTAGTTCCAGTCTAAATGCCCCTGCACAAAGTGAAAACCAGGCTTATATGGTATACAGAAAACAGGGCAAATGACAAAAATCACTTAGGCAGGTGACAGTCACATCAAGGTCAGTAAGATCACATAGGCAAGGAATGGTTACATCAAGGAAGGTAAGATCAGGTATCCAGGTGTGAAGGGGATGAGCAGTGGTGCCCTCCCTGCTGGGGCTATTTCAGTATTCCCATGCTAGTTCTCTGGGTCTGCTGGAGGCAAGCACCAGGAAGTTCCAATCTAGCAGTTCCTGTTAATGCCCTTAAGTGAGGGAAGCCCTTCAATTACTCTCTGGTATGTAAAACAGTTCTATCTTCTGTGGGACTGCCCTGAGAATTCTAACTATGTGCATGACCTCTGTTGCTAACTCTGAGGACATCCTATCTGATAAGATAGCTTCCTTGTGAGAAATTCCAAGCTAAGGACAGCTTGAAAATAAATTAAGATATATTGGAACACTATGCTGGCCAGGGAACAAAGCCCTTTTTTAGCCATTTACAAATCATTTCTTGGGGCACCTTTATGCCTGAATAAGAAGGCGTGTTGACGATTGGAAAGACTAATCTGGAACATGTCTGAGTTAGGAGATGCCAACTGAATACCCAAGAGGCACAAACTCCCTTTGAGGTCATAAGGCCTCTTGTCTGCGATCAGGCTTTTACCCCTGATATAGCAGAAGTGACTGGAGTAGATGAGTGGGCGTGGCACTAACTCTGTGGACACTGCTATTTCAGGATTGTTTGGATAGCACACTGTATTATTTTGTTTAGGTAGGTGTCTTAGTCAGGGTTCTCTAGAGTCACAGAATTTATGGTAGTCTCTATGTAGTAAAGGGATTTATTGATGACTTACAGTTTGTAGTCCAACTTCCAACACTCAACTCCCAACAACAGTCATGGCAGCAGCTGTGAATGGAAGTCCAAGGATCCAGCAATTGCTCAGTCCCACAGGGCAAGCAGGTGAAGCACAGAGAGCCTTCCTTCTTCCAATGTCCTTATATAGGTCTACAGCAAAAAGTGTGGTTCAGATTAAAGGTGTGTGCCACCACACCTTTAATCCCGGATGACCTTGCTTGAACTTATAGATCTTCCAGTCTTAATCTTCTAGGATTCATAGCCACTATGCTACCACACCCTTAATCCCAGATGATCTTGAAGTCATAGAGCTTTCTATGTTAATCCTATGGGATTCGTAGCCACTATTCCTCAAGGTCTCCATGCCAAGATTCAGGTCAGAAACTTGTATCTCTCAGCCTCCAGATTAGGGCCACAGGTGAGCCTTCTAATTCTGGATTGTAGTTCATTTCAGATGTAGTCAAGTTGACAACCAGGAATAGCCACTACAGTAGGTTTTACACATTTACCCTGAAGTCTTGATCACTACTCATGAAAGCTCAACTCAACAGTGAAGAATAAGTATTTCACACCTGTGAAAGGAAAGAGAAAAGGCACAAGTAGATTCTTTCATGGCCCTTGTTTGTCATGCTTTGAATGACAAATGCTGTTTTATACCATTTCATTCTCTAGTTGAGGACTAAATATGCTTTATTTTTTTTAACTATGTCCTCATTCAGAGAGCTTCATGGATTGTCATTCCATGCAATTTCTATTATTTTCTTTTTTTATTGGATATTTTATTCATATACATTTCAAATGTTATCCTCTTTCCTCCTCGTTTCCCTTCTGGAAAACCCCTATCCCATCCTCCCTCCATCTGCTTCTAAGAGAATGCTCACCCAACTGTTCACCCACTCCCACCTCCCCTCCCTGGCATTCCCCTACACTGGGGCATGGAGTCTTCCCAAAACCAAGGGCCTCTCCTCCCAATGATGTCCTACAAGGCCATCCTCTGCTACATATGCAGCTGGAGCCATGGGACCCTCTCTGTGTACTCTTTGGTTAGTGGTTTAATTTATGGGAGCTCTGGGAGGTCTGGTTGGTTGATATTGTTGTTCTTCTTATGGATATCAAACCCCTTCAACTCCTTCAGTCCTTTCTCTAACTCCTCTATTGGAGAACCCATGCTCAGTCCAATGGTTGGCTGTGAGCATCCACCTCTGCATTTGCAAGGCTCTGAATGAGTCTCTCAGGAGACAGCTATATCAGGCTCCTGTCAGCAAGCACTTCTTGGCATTACCAAAAGTGTCAGGGTTTGGTATCTGCATGTGGTATGGAAACCCAGGTGGGGCAGTCTCTGGATGGCCTTTCCATCAATCTCTGCTCTACACTGTCTCTGTATTTCCTCCTGTGACTATTTTGCTTCTGCTTCTAAGAAGGACTGAAGCATCCACACTTTGGTCTTCCTTTTTCCTGAACTTCATGTGGTCTGTGAATTGAATCTTCGGTGTTCTGATCTTGTAAGCTAATATCCACTAATCAGTGTGCACATTCCATGTATGTTCTTTTGTGACTCAGATCCCTCACTCAGCATGATATTTTCTAGTTCCATCCCTTTGCCTAAGAATTTCATGAATTCATTGTTTTTAATAGCTGAGTAGTACTCCGTTGTATAAACGTACCACATTTTCTGTATCCATTCCTCTGTTGAGGGACATCTGGGTTCTTCCTGGATCCTGGCTATTATAAATAAGGCTGCTATGAACATAATGGAGCATGTGTCCTTGTTATATGTTGGAGCATCTTTTGGGTATGTGCCCAGGAGTGGTATAGCAGGGTCTTCAGGTAATACTATGTCCAATTTTCTGAGAAAGCGCCAGCCTAATTTCCAGATTGTACCAGCTTACAATCCCACCAGCCATAGAGGAGTGTTCCTTTTTCTTCACTTCCTCACCAGGATCTGTTGTCACCTGAGTTTTTGATGTATTTACAAAGAGCATCTATTCCTGAAGTCTGTCTATATATGTATCAAATTCTACTTCCATGAAGCTGTTATTTGCTTTTGATCTTGGCTTTACACTTTAAAATGTTTCACTTCTCAAATTAAGAGAGATATACCGGGGATTTCACTCTTTATATTGATTTTGTAAGCTATATGCTACGATAAAGTATTCTGAATAATAAACTAGCTTACAAAATAACTATTCTGAACATAATTTTGAATTTTTCCATCTGAATTAATATCATGTTTTCTCCAAGTACAGCCTCTGATTCAATAGTAACTTTAATTAAGAATAGTCAAAAATGTTCCTCCTAAAGGGCTGCAAACCCTTCAGCTCCTTGGGTCCTTTCTCTAGCTCCTTCATTGGGGACCCTGTGCTTAGACCAATGGATGGCTATGAGCCTCTACTTCTGTATTAGTCGTGCAAAGGCAGAGCCTCTCAAGAGACAGCTATATGTTGAATTTAAAAATTCTATTTAATATTCTTAAGTTGTTGAATTTGAAAAAATATCAACTAAATAAAATCTTCCTTCTGATGTTTTTTGGTTGTGCAGAAAGACAAAAAACAAACAAACAAAAATTTAAAAAAAAACTAACACAACTGTTCTGTGCTCTAGCAGTATATTTTGTTTTTATGTATGTTCACAACAAGGAACTAAGAACTTATGTCAGCTTATGAAGTATGTATTTTTGGGCCTTTAAGCACAGCACAATTCCCTAAAAGCACTGATCATCTTTATAAAAAAGGAAGGCTCCATTATCAATTCTGAGATCCACACTAAGACAGTTTTATATAAATAATAGCATTACAGATTCTAAGAATAACACTCTAATCTCATGGCACCATAATATCAGAGGCATTCATAAAAAGAGGCATCTTTGAAAGGCTGATTGAATATATACAAACATTCAGCAGGTTATTGTTTTAGGATGTCTTATATTTTTTGAAGAGTTTTACTTTTGGGGCTCTTAAAATTACAGCAAACTGGAAATGTGAATTTGTGCAATAGAATTGATTTTGAGCACAAAATGCTACATAATTTTCAATAAATCCATGCTATATAAGCACAGAAGAGTGCATAATGTTGTATTATACGGGATGAGAATGGGAGATCTGTGCCTTGCTTTGCTTCTGCAATTGTCTGGAGAAAAGATGATGAATTATGAGGTGGTATCAGGCTTTAATTTTTTGATTGAGTGGAAGAATTGTGTTTATAGAAGGTCATTCACTCCTGTGGGGGAAGTTATTAATATAAGAAATTATGTGCTGAGGTAAACTACCTCAGTTAGACAGTGAAATTCATCATTCAAGACTTGTTTAGGGAATCGCAAAATACACGGTAAATTGAGCGTCTCCCTTTCAAGCAGATTAATGCAATAGCTGGACATTTTCAGAAAATCCCAAGAGTTGGTAATAATCACAGTAAACTTAATTTTGCCATAATTTATCTAGAAAATAAACACATATGGATATAGCTCCATTTCTTTTCTATTTTTTTTTGTTTGAGAATGCAGTAAAAGAAAATCCTATCTATTACTATCATATTACTATCACTCTTTTTTTTTATTTAAGTTTAAATTTTTATCCACAAACATTTGTTCTCAAATATAAGTGTCCTCCTCCTCCTTAGCTAACATAGACCCTGATTGAGTAGTGACAGAGGGGACAGAGCCCTAGTTACTATCAATGCAATTCAAACTTTTCCCTTAGGATCCTTCAATGAGATAAAGCAAATAAGTTCATCTTGACTTTTTCATACATGTCTTTGTTAGTCTCCCTCCTCTTCCTCTCTTTGCCTTTCTTCTTCTAACTGGTATACTGACCTCAACTTTAATATCATTCTTAACTAAAAGCTAAACATGTCCATTTAAAGTTATCTGGGCTCTTAATTCAAATTTTCCCTAAACAAGTGTAATTGATGTTCAGATAGCAAACAAGCAGTCTCCTGAGTGCTAATATGTTAATTATTGGTGTAGAGTTTAAGAGTCACAAACATTGAAATAGGCTATTATAAATAACACCAGTTATACATAAATGTTCAATGACTATAAGAGTACAAGTAGAATGTGTATATTTGTTCTTAAGCACATTATAATATTATCTATATCTATATGGATTCTATTTGCCTGTATTTACATGTATATATGCATCTGTATCTATTGTATCTATAGTTCTATCTCTATATCATCTATATCTATTTATATATGCATATATATATATCTTATGCATTAAATGAACAACATCTATTCTTTCCCTCTAAATCCTCTCTTATTTTCCCTTTACTCTTTCATCTCCAGTTTGTCTATTCTTCTTTGAAAAATAAACTATCAAAACCATGGAGTGTCACCCATTTGTGTATTCCTGTAAGACTCTCTACTGGAACATGTGTAGCCTTTAAGGGGTCATATCTTTGAAGAAAAAGTACTCTTGTTCTACTAGCATTTATAAATTGTCAATAGTTTCTTAGCTAAGGGTGAGAGCTCATGATCCACTTACCAATCCATACCGTAATTATTACTGGCTTGATGTTCTAAATGTCTTGGGCAAGGAGTCACAGTCACCATGAGTCGGTGTATATAATGGTCCTGCCATGCTCAGCAAGTACTGTTTTACTGGAGGCATATAGTATTTCTGAAGCTTACAGATTTTTCTCCCCAACTTCCAAAATAAGCATTGAACATTGGAGTTCATCAATGTGATGCAGATATTCCAACTAAAACTGAGTACTCCAGTCTCTTATTATCTTGATGTTAACCATTTGTAGATATCTGCATTAATTGCCATGTACTGCCACTATAAATCTATCTGATGAGGGCTGATAGATACATTAATCTATGGGTATACAGATAAGAACTTAGATGTCCATTTATTATTATGTTAATCACAGATTTGCACATTAAAACTAGTTTGAAATTTTCTTTTTATGCCAGATGAAGTGACTAAAATTGAGAGAGAGAGAGAGAGAGAGAGAGAGAGAGAGAGAGAGAGAGAGAG